>MU770715.1:71232-86444 GCA_026770625.1 Nicotiana glauca | reverse complement strand
GGGGCTACGCCAGAAATGCCACGGGTTAAGTGGTGAAGTGCGTTAGAATATGTTTTAGCAGAATGATTTATATTTGAAAGAACCAGCGGACAGCTGGAAGGAGTGTTTTATTAGTTGGGCATTTGTGATGGATGTCAGTGCAGAGGTTTCTATCATTGATCCCGTTTCGGTATTGAAGGACTTTTCGGATGCGTTTCTTATTGGTGCACGTATTATGCAAGTTGTGGTTAGGCTGTATTGATCGTGTCATGTTACCATGATGGTGTGTTTGGTCAAAAGAGATCGTGGGGATCATTAATGAATATAAACGAATTTGATTTCAGCATGTTTGATGGGTAAATATCGAGGTTCGGTTCAAAAATATGTTATGGTAATTGCCAGAGTAGAAATGGCCTCATGAAGGGTTGATCTGAGAAATAGATATGGTTTATTGTGTGTTTCATTTATCATTGGTAGTATATGAAAGTGTTGGAATGAAACTTTATATAACAAGTGGTTTTCTATCGATATTTGGTTGTCGTGGGCAGCTGTTGTGAATGGAAGTTATCGCTGCATGTGTTTGAGTTATGTGGTATATCATATGATTGCAGCCGAGGTTGCAGGTATGGGTTAGTACAGTGGGTTTGGGTTTATTCTGAATAAAGATGTGAGGTTCTGGTCTTGTGTAAGATTTCGGAAAGTGAAGTGTGGTTCTATGGTTTATGGACCAGGTGGATTGCGAATATTCAGCTATGTTGTGTTAGCGGGCCTATGCTAGATAGGGTGACGTGGGGTCATCCCCGGGTATATGCATGGTAAAGTTATTCAGCTATTAGTGGACTTCTAGAACAACTTTGGGTACGCTCGAGGACGAGCGTTTGTCTAAGTTGGGGAGGATGTGACGACCCGACCTGTTGTCTTATGAGTTACCGTCCCGTTTCCTCCATAATATGCTTCTCTATGTTTCAATATCAGTATTTGAGGTGATCGGGTAGAATTGGATTTGTTTTAGATTGAAATGAAACACTTAACCTCTTAAAGAGAAGCTTGTTTTGAAAAAGTCAACTGGAAGTTGACTATTTAGTTAGAGGGCTCGGATGTGAATTCTGGTGATTTGGTTAGCTTCGGGGGATGATTTGTGACTTAGGAGCGCGATCGAAATTAAATTTGGAGGTCCGGTGTAGAATTAGGCTTGAATTGGCGAAGTTAGCATTTTGGCGAATTCCGATTGATAGGTGAGATTTTGATCCGAGGGTCGGAATGGAATTCCGAGAGTTGTTGTCGCTTCGTTAGGTGATTTGGGATATGTTTACAAAATTTCAGGGCATTTGGACGTGGTTTGGTTGGTTTTTGATCAAATGCGTGTTTTGGAAGTTTTAGAAGAACTTAGGCTTGAATTCGATGTAATTTGATGGTCTTGGCGTTGTTTGATGTATTTTGATGATTGGAACAAGTTTGTATGATGTTTTAGGAGGTGCTGGTATTTTTGGTTGAGGTCCCGGGGGCCTCGGGGTGATTTCGGATGGTTAACGGGAGCTTTTAAAGTTGGAAAATTTCATAATAGACGAAAGTTGTAAATGAGTGCGCACAAGACCTCACTTTAGATGACCATATCTCCCGTTATATAAGGATTTGGGGGATGCACAACTTATCAAATTAAAGCCCTTTGAGTCTAGTTTCCAATGCATTAAACCGTTTGTCATTTGGAGGTGTATTACAGGAAGTTATGACCATTTCACTGGTCTGGTGTCAGAGCGCGCGAAGAGCGCACGAAGCGCGTCTGAGGCAGAATGCTCAGCAAAAACGCGCGAACAACGCGCGAACTATGCAAAAGTTCGCACGCCTGGAGCGTTTTTAAGTACTTAAGGACGGGAAATGATAGAACTTGAGTCATTTCTCAAGCCTAGGGCTTCCCCAACACCCCCAATACGACCAAGGTATCTAATTGCACTCCTAATGTAAGCTTTTAAGTGTGTTTTCATGGTGATTTCACTTCTCAATCACTAGTTATAACATGATTTTGATTGGATTTCATAGGATTTCTTCAAAATCTCAAGAACACCCCAAAGTTGTCTTTCAAGATTTGGTCTACAAGAGGTAAACATACACCTTAGACTTACATATATGGAGTTATTATGGAATTATGAGTATGAATCATGTATTACAACTTATGGTATAGTGATTGGAGACCATAAATTCCCAATTTAAATACATGAACATGGTAGGGATTTAAATGTGTATATTTGATGGAATTTTGTTGGTTTGGGTGTGAATGGTTGATCACACACGTGATGTTAGGAGTATAAATTGCTAAAGAATGATAGTGAGATGAATTGTTGGTTAATGGTGATAGTTGGAGGAACCAATACTATAGTCATGAGGTGTAAATATCTATGCCTACAAGATGTTTGATAATATGCCTAAATGGCATAAGTTATGGAGTTTACTACCAATATTGGCCCTATTGAATGTTGTATTTTAGATTGAAGTTACATAACTGTATTGGATCATTGTAGTAGCATTAAGGGACGAATTTCAGACATATATGGGTTACAACCCCGTCTTTTAGAAATCAAACTTCATCGATGTTTGTGTGATTTTTAGCAGATTCGTCACATGAGGAGGCCAATTTGAGAGGCATGGGCATAGCGAGCTAGAGGTGAGTAATAGATTTAAATGATATTCTGAGGGTTTGAAACCCCGGACTTTCACATCGTAACGCTATATTGAGGCGTGACACGCATTCCACGACGAGTGCGGGGTCGGATACTATTGGAGATTGTGACTTGGTCCATCCCGTGTGATGTTTATACTATACTGGTGATTGATACACATACTTTATTGATATTACTGGGCTTGATGCCATGTTTGGGGCCTTGCGCCGACTTGTAAAATCCTTCGAGGATTGATATTACTGCTTAGCATGATTTGCATATCATTTAACTTCAGTCCAAGGTTTTAAATGCTATTTTGCAAACTCAGCCATAATTCTAAGCGTTGAAATTTTAAATGACATTTTAAATGTATTTCGGGCTGGAAACTTCTATTTTGTAAATGCCCAAAGGGCTTACTATATTATTTTCTGGACTGATTATAAAGTGACTTGAAATAGTGGTAACAATGACACTGTATGTTATACTTGAAACAGTGGTAATAATGACATTGTAATATATACTTGGAACAGTGGTAACAATGGCCATGTGTGATATAAATTGGTCAGGTAACAATGGCTGACCGGTCAGGTAACAATGACTGACCAAGATATTGCGCTTCGGTTGTAGGAGCCCCTCCGGAGTCTGTACACACCCCCAGTGAGCGCCGTCGACGATAAATAAATATGAATGGCTCGGGATGCACGCCGCAGTGGGTACTGGAATGTACCATCACATGCATTGCATTGTATTCATGTATTTGTATTTATACTATTCTTTAGCTGCTCAGTTCCATATGTTGTTGTATATTTGGATTTTAGCTTACTTTGTGTATTTGCTGGATTTTCTTATCTTCAGATTGTAGTTACTTTTATTACTCACTGGGTCGGAGTACTCACTTTACTCCCTGCGCCTTGTGTGCAAATCCAGGGCAGTTTCAGGCACAGTAGATCCAGTTGATCAGCGGATCCAGCATTTCGGGAGTATCAAGGTAGCTGCACGGCGTTCGCAGCATTGATTTCTTCCCTCCTATCCTATCCTTTCCATTTCCGCATTATCAGACTTTGGATACACTATGTATTAGGGTGATATTCTGTATTCTAGAGGCTCATATTCGTGACACCGGGTCCTAGTGAGATTATGTTGTGTATTTTTTTAAACTCTTCAGTATTTTGATCTTGAATTAATAGATATTTCTATCCGGTATTTTTGACAAAGTGCGTTAAGTGTGAATAATGGTCGGGCTTGCCTAGTAGTATGTTGGGCGCCATCACGGCCGGAATTTGGGTCGTGACACTTTTGAACTTGAAAATCAAAGTTAAAGGACCTATTGTCCTTAAGTTTTGAACTTGTAACTACTGTCTGTCCTTAACTTTTGAACTTGGAAATCAAAGTTAAGGACCTATTGTCCTTAACTTTTGAACTTGTAACTGTAAGTTAAGAACTGCATGTCCTTAACTTTTGAGCTTCTTAGCCTAAGTTCAGGACCTATAGTCCTTAACTTTTGGGCTTCTTAGCCTAAGTTCAGGACCTATTGTCCTTAACTTTTAGTTTATTTTAACACAAAATAACTTAAATGCAAACACATAAAAATGGCTCCTCGAAAAATATGGTAAAACAAAAGAAGAAAAAAAAAAGAATACATGCAATTAGCCAGCAACAGTGCGCCAAGTAGTATAAAGGGGAACCATCATATAGATGCAAATATGGATAGCCAAATTTCAACTGTTGAAAATGCAAAGGAGTCTGAAAAAATATATGCATCTATATGATGGTTCCCCTTTATACTACTTGGCGACAAAAAATAGAATACATGTATATGAAAGTATTTTGCAATGCAACAGTGTATATGAAAGTACTTTGCAAAACTCCAAACCAAGAAAAACCAATGACCACATTCTAACATTTGTGCACGCTCTCAATTAGTTAATACCCAGTGAAAGAATACGTGCAAGTAATAAATTTGTATAAAAATTTACTTGATGGTGAGGAAGACAAACATTAATTTTGGATTATGGAGAAGGCATGCAGAGAGAGAGAAGCAAGGGTTTGGGAAGAAAAGCAAGGGAAGAAAGGGTAAAAATATCTTTTCATATTAATTTTAATAGGGTAGTGGCTATTTTTGCTCAACATTAAAATTGCTGGATAAAAAATAAATATCACCTTAAATAGTGGCTACCCATGCCATTTCTACGTCTTTTGTGCAGCTGAAGATGAAAATTGTTGTAGGTTGTACATGGGCTTTCCAAATCTCTTTTCTTCTTGGGCTAATAAGATATCTTTTTGTGAAAATTGAGCGGTCTGACCACCTTTTAGGCATGTAAGAATAGTACATGCTAGCAGTTTTCGGACTGGTTATTCAAAAATAGTCCGTGTATATAGAGTTATTGAAAAATAGCCATTATTTTGCTGCAACACAGTAAATTCCAGCATAATATACTGGAGATCGGTGCACCTGTGTATGAACTTCTAGCATATTGTGCTAGAACTCCAACATGCGGAAAGTTCCAGCATAATATACTGGAGATTGGAGCACATAAGTGTGAACTTCCAGCATATTATGCTGGACCAGTATATTATTGTGAAACTCCAGTATATTATGCTGGAAGTCCAGTATATTATACTGGAACTCCAGTATATTGTATAAGTATACTAGAACTCCAGTATTAATTATACAGGAGTTTCAGTATATTATAATGGAATTCCAGTAATATTATGCTGGAGTATTTTTCGGATTTTGAATAGTGTTTTCGTTCAGATTTATCTTTACATGAAAAGTGCTAAATTTCTATTACTTTTGAAATTGTGGCTATTGAATGACTACTTGTAAATCTGACTATTTTTGAATTTCTCTCTTTATGCATGGGAATGTTTTCTAGATATACGATAATATACTATATGAGGACTTTATTACCAATTTTCTTCAGATTTAGTAGTTTTTAATAAATGCCCGATACTGTTTAACAATTTATATACATTATTGTATTAGATTTTCAAGCTCGTAGAATTTTTCTTTAATATGACCGTGATATGTGCAATCAATTACAATCGAAAAATTTGAGATTTATATACCTCAAAATCGCTTGATATGCGCCCAGAATCTCACTTTCTTTTCTTCCTACCATTAACGATAGCTTGTGCAAATAACATAAGTCAAAATTAGGTGCAACTTTTTTGGTATGTTTTGGGGGACATCTTCGAACTGCTGTGTTACCTATTAGTGTATCACAAGCAAATTTTCTTTATGTTTTCTCGAAGATTCATAATTTGGTTTTTTACTCATTGTCAATTAGGAAAGATTGCCAAAAATCCACTACTTGACACTACAATATTAAAGAGACATAGTTTTTTTTAACACAAAACATGGAGGATTATATTACTTAAACAAAAGTTACATAGTCATAGTAGATGTTTTTAGGGCATTACTATTGCCCATAGTTGCCAAATAGTTACAAATAGTACTAGAAATATCCTTAAAGCTATTACAAACACCATGCTTATTTTTTATCACTTCATGTTCAACAAAAAGGCGTGGACGAGCATGGTAAAAATACTTAGTAGAGGATGGGCTCTTGATAGCTTCCTTGGCCGTCCTGTGAGCCACTTCGTTTCCTTCCCTGAAATTATGTTTCAGTCGGGAGCTTTAATTGGTGCATTAACCATCTGTATTCAGAGATAATGTTAGAGTAGTTATAGCTATCCTCATATATAAGCTTGATGAATTCCGTACAGTCTGTTTCAATTTCCATATTTTGGAAGTTCAGTTCTTTCGCAATTTTCAAACCTTCTAATAATGCCATCAACTCGGCATATGTAGGTGAAATTGCTTGACTTGCCTTGTGGAATCCCACAATCCAGTCTCCATTGTTATTTCGAAATGTACCACCAAGCCAAACTGCATTGTTGTTACTAGAAAAGGCACCGTCACAATTTAATTTGATCATACCCTTGGGTGGTTTGTCCCATTTGATTTCAATTTTGGTTTTTTAAGCGTGAAGGGATTTTTCTCCATAAAGAATTTGTATTCCCATGCTAGATGAATAATCCTTTTGGTTTCTAGGTTAAAAAAAAACCTTTTGGTTTCTAGGTTACGATCTAGATTGTTAATATTATTATGATTCCTATTTTTCAAATTTTCCATATGGAGAAGGGAGATAAAGTATCCCAATTAACTTGGTGAATACTACATTGCATGAAGATATCCCTTAGCTTCACTATCCAGTTAGTGTCACTATTAATATTAAGAAATAGAAGGCCCAAATTTTTCAAAAGCAATTAGAGTCTGGACATTAAATAAAAATATGTTGGATATCTTCGACCCCAAGTTTACAAATTGTACAAGTTGTATCAATATTGATTCCTATTTTAGCTAGATGGGCACGGCAAAGATGCGATTATGCATGCATTGCCAAAGGAAGAACTTTATTTTGTTGGGGAAGTGGAGGTTCCAAATCCATTTAAAGGAGATGGTAGATGGATTGACATTTGTTAGGAGTTTGTAGCAAGATTTAATGGTAAATAGACCATTTGAGTTGAGGCTCCAGCTGATTTTATCAATGTTTGATCATTTACTAGGGATAGGAGTAAAGGTCAAATTATTAAGGATATCAGTGGGCAATTCAAAGGAAATATCCTTAATAATCCATTAATTATTTTTTATAAGGTTTCCTATAGAAAGATTAAGGTCATTCTTACTTAGAGGGCCTTCTATAGGGTCTCTAAGAGATTTAGAGTTAAAAAATTCAATTGGTATACCAAATACTAATTTTTGAGTTTGTAGTGGGATGCCAAAGAATACCATTGTTATACAATTTCCATTCCTTAAGGATAGATTTTCACATGAAGGATGTGGAAGTTACAACTTTATTCTCTACATATTTGGCTATTATCAGTTGACCCCAAAGAGTATTAGGGTTTCTTAATAATATCCATACAAGACTAGATAGTAAAAACATATTTTTAGCTTTAGTAGGGCGAAGGCCTAGCCCACCCTCATTCTTATCTCTAGTCATCGTTTGCCAGTTAATGAGGTGCAGTTTTTTAGCCAAGCGAGTGGATCTATCTATATTTTTTAGGATTTTAGGGGGGAGCACGGTATATTGCTTTGAATGAGTTGGAATGGCACTTAATATATAGTGGCTAGAGTAGTCCTTCCAGGCATATTTAGGAAGGAGCATTTATAATAGGACAACTTAGTTTGTAATTTATCTATGAAAAATTGGAAGTCTTTGTGTCACGCCCCGAGCCTGGGGGCGAGACCGGCACCCGATGCCTCATATATTCTTGCGTACCAACTTGCGACTCAGGAACTCTGGACATATAATGTCATACTTTGGCCAGGGGCCACATTGTAAGATATTTTGCAAAGCAAAATATAAAACTGAATAGAAACTAACACTGACTAAATGTCAATATAAGCTGGGCCGGCAAGACCGTCATAACTACTGGAATTGACAAGCCAACAAATATACATACAGGGCCTACAAGTCAAACATACTGCACTAACATACCGGATATGTATACAAGCCTCTACTGATGGATGTACCGTGATCGGAATAGGGCCCCAACCTACCCATAACCTATATGCATATATACACAAGATGTACACAAAACTTCTAAACCCAGCAACTCCGAAGGACGTGGAGCTTACCGATAAAGCTGAAATCGGGCAACACCTACCGAGGAGGTACACTCGCCTGTCTGTCTGAACTAGGGATGGGCATAAAATTCGAAAAACTGAATTTCGAACCGGACCTAATTAATTCGGTATATTGGTTTTGGTTTTTTTTTATATTTCGGTCTAATTCAGTATTGAAATTTTGGTATTTCAGTACGGTCCTCGCTATTAGAATTTTAAAATTTCAGTATACCGAAATACCGATTTTTTAAAGATATTTTCTTACTACCCAGTCCACTACTCAGCCCCAACGCCCAAACCCAATCCCTTTTTGATTTAATCCCCAGCAGCGCCGCAGCGCAACGCCCCAGCCCAACTGCCCAAGCTCACTCTAAAGATTAGGGCATTACTCGTCAGGTTAGGATATTAGCAATTTAGTATAAGGTAGTACAGTTGAATAGGCGATTTGGCAATTTTTGAGCTCCGACTCCTCACTCCTCACTCCTTACAAGTTTCGGGCAAACGAAGACGATATTGTTGCGAACTTGCGATAGTTTCAATTTTCAAAGGTATGTTTCTACTTTTTAACGATCTCTACTTTCTAGCGAACTTGCGAACTTGCGATTATGCGATTTCTCATATACACTCAATTCCTATGGCTAATTCTTGTTTACAAGTGATGATTAAGTGTCTGCAAGTGATGATTAAGTGTCTGCCAATAAGTTTCTTCTTTTTCTAATATATACATTTTCTGGCTTAGCTAAATCTTTTGTTGAGGATGTAGTTGAAGCTTCTCTTAAACTTGTGAATGATTTTGACTTTCCATTATAAAACCTTGAGATACCCTTTCTACATAAATCACACGTATATTAATTGGAAATCTAGAGATAACATTAAAAAATTAATTTTCTAGGCATAGATTCCTACTAGAAAGGGTAAATCATGAGAATCATTTTGATCAAGGCTTGAAAACATGTTTTTTTATTTTTTTTTTAATTGGAAAAAGTGATTCTTGATTTCTCTCAAGTGCCGGAAGATTCTCATTTTCTTAAGAAAATGAAAATTCAAAAGGACAAAAAATAGGAGACTATAATATTGGTGAATATGCTAAAGAATCTGGATTTCCTAAATAGTATAGTTGAATTCCAGCTAAATAGTATGCTTAAGATTACGATCAAATAAATGTGCAAAACATGAGTCTGTAAGAACAATACATTTATAATCTACACATCTTTGGAGAATAGTGCTCAAATGGTTACACTCTAACTTTGCTTTTAGCTGCTGCAAGATCTAAAGTTGATTGTTAATTTGTATTTATATTTGTTTAATTATTTATAGAAGATAGATTGTGACGACCTGCCCGTCGTCACGTGAGTTACCGTCCAGTTTCCCCCATATTATGCTTCACTATGATTCAATATCAGTATTTGAGTTGGTTGAATAGAATCGGATTGGTTTTAGTTGGAAATGAGACACTTAGTCTCTTAAAGGGGAGCTTATTTTGGAAAGTCAACTTGAAGTTGACTATTTAGTTAGAGGGCTCGAATGGGAATTATGATGATTTGGTTAGCTTCGGGGGATGATTTGTGACTTAGGAGCGGAATCGGAATTGAATTTGGAGGTCCGGTGTAGAATTAGGCTTGAATTGGCTAAGTTTGAATTTTGGCGAATTCCGGTGGGTAGGTGAGATTTTGATCCGAGGGTCGTAATGGAAATACGAGAGTTTCAATAGCTCCGTTAGGTGATTTTGGATAAGTCTGCAAATTTTCAGGTCATTCGGACATCGTTTGGTCGGGTTTTTGATTGAATGCGCATTTCGAAAGTTTTGATAAAAACTAGGCTTGAATCCGATGTATTTATTGGTTTTAGCATTGTTTGATGTATTTTGAGGATTGGAACAAGTTTGAATAAGGTTATAGGATGTGTTGGTATTTTTGGTTGAGGTCCCGGAGGCCTCGGTGTGATTTCGGGTGGTTAAACGGGAATTTTGGAAGGATGTTGCAGGTCTGAACTTCTGTCTTCTGTTGTTTCCGCATCTGCGGAAAAGGAGCCACAGAAGCGGTTCCAAAGATGCGGTGGGATGGCCGCATAAGCGGTCAGGCATGACCCAGGCAATTCCGCATAAGCGGACTAAGGGGTCGCTTCAGTAGTTCCGCTTAAGCGGATAATACACCGTAGAAGCGGAAATCGGAGGACCGCAAAAGCGGATGCTGAGTCGCATAAGCGGACCCACGAATTTTTAAGTATGACCGCATAAGCGGTCAATATGTCGCATAAGGGGTACCGCAGGTGCGGTTAAATGACCGCAGAAGCGGAAATCGGGCATGTGTTTAATGAACAGTGTTCGCGAATATCAAAAGTTAGGAAAATATTTGGGACTTCGACTAGGGTTGTTCTTGGGCGATTTTGAGGAGAAATCGAAGGAGTTTCATCAGGTAAGAACTATTAGCCTCGGAATATGTTATTTTGGTATAAAAACATTGATTAATCACTAAATTTTAAAGATTTAAAGGTTAAAAATGGAGGTTAGGGCTTGAAAATTCAAGAGAGTTTAAATGTGAGTTTGGAAGGGCAAACGAACTCCGATTTTTGTAAATTTGATATGCATAGACTCGTGGAGAGACGAGGAATCCAGTGATGTAAATTTAGGAATTTATCGAGAAGTGGGTCCGGGACTCGGGTTTTGCCAACTTCGTGATTTTTAGTATTTTTCGAGTAATTTTGATTGGGTTACATTTCTTTAGCATATAGTAATGTATTCGTTGTGGTTTTGACTAGATTCGACGTGCGAGGAGGTCGATTCAAGAGGAAAGGGCATTGCAGACTAGTGTACGGCTAGTTTGAGGTGAGTAATAGATGTAGATGATGACCTGAGGGTTTGAAACTCTGGTATCTCACACTGTGATGCTGTATTGAGGCGAGACACGTACTCTGCGGTGAGTGCGGGGTCGTTTGTGGACGGGACTATGGCTTAGTCCATCCAAGTGATGTCTATACTGTGTTATTGACTAGAAATTGGCTGGTAAACATCCTATTTGGATTGTTATGAACATATTTGGGTTGCGTGCCAACTATTTGGATCCCTTAGGGATTATTAGCACTGTTGCCATGAAATTGATCATGTTTCCATGATATCAGTCCTGAGTTAAATACTGTCTAAAAATGATTAGCAATCTTCTAAGGTTTTAATCACTTAAACTATAATACCTGTTAAATGGAACTGAAAAATGGTAAACTTGATTGTGCCTGTGTGGCTTGCATGCATATATAACTGGACTGATTGTGGACCGGGCTGCATGCCGCAGCGAATGCTACTATGTCATTGCGCTTGGGCAGTAGGAGCCCCTCCGGAGTCTGAACCCCCATAGTGAGCACGGGTACCCAATGGATCGGGCTGTACGCCGCAGCGGTCATGTGCATTGCATTCCTTTCATGCATTGATATCTATTTGTCTATTTGTCGTTGATTATTGTTGTTTCATCATTTAATGTGCTAAGTGGTTAGTTTTAGCTTTACATTGTGGTATTTCGGGATTTCTTACTTTGAGTCATTATATATGTCTATTACCACTGAGTTGGAAGTACTCACTTTACTCCATGCACCATGTGTGCAGATTCAGGTGCTCCGAAGACTTAGTTGAGCAGTCGTTGTCTTCCAGAGTTTTATCAGAGTTGTCGAGGTAGCTGCCTGACGTTCGCAGGACCCGACTTCTCCCTTTTATTCAGTTTTATTTCCGCATTTCATACTTACGTATTTTCGAATATTTGTTACTCCGTTGTTTAGAGGCTCTAGACTCATGACCCCAGATTCTGTTGGGAGTGTTTCATCGGATATTTCAGTGGGTTCCGTATTGTTTTTATTTTAAACGTCGGCTTATATTTTTTTAAAACTGTTAAATTCCCTTAAATTGTCGGTAATGAGTTATCAGGTTGGGTTCGTGAGTGATAATTGGTCAGGCTTGCCTAGCTATATGGTTGGGCGACATCACGACCGGGATTAGGGTTGTGACAAGTTGGTATCAGAGCCTGGGTTACTAGGCCTCACGAGTCAAGAGCCGGTTAGTAGTCTCGCGGATCGGTACGTAGACGTTCGTATCTATCCTCGGGAGGCTACAAACCTTTAGGAAATACTTCACTTTCTTGAAATTCTTATTGTGCGACTTTGTTGGTCCGAGAACTAAATTTCTGTATTCTATTCTCTCGCAGATGGCGAGAACTCGTGCTACCGGACGTGGCGGACGACCACCTTTGGCACCCGCTAGGGGCCGTGGTCGCGATCGTGGTCGAGGCGGACCAGTGAGGGCAGCACCTGCAGACCCACCAGCTGCCCAGGTTCAGGACCAGCCTCCAGCTGTAGATACTCCAGCAACACCTGTTCAGGCACCGGCAGTGCCCATTGTGATTACTGGTCTTCAGGAGGCTTTGGCTCAGATCTTATCCGCCTGCACTGACCTGGCTCAGGCCGTATCAGCCACTACTGCAGCTTCTACTTCTCAGACTGGGGGTGGTCAGCAGACCCCCGCTGCTCGCATACCCGAGCAGGGTGTCCAGGGATTGCAGACACCGGGAGTTGCCCCAGTTGCACCAGTTGCCCCAGTTGCGCCAGTCGCACCAGCTCCAGATTTTGTGGTCCCGGCTATGCCAGATGACGAGCAGCGTCGACTGGAGAGGTTCGGCAGGCTCTAGCCTTCGACGTTCAGTGGTACAGAGGGCGAGGATGCCCAGGGATTTATGGACAAGTGTCAGCGTATGCTTCGCACTGCATGGATATTGGAGTCGAGTGGAGTAGCTTTTACTACTTTCCAGTTTTCAGGGCCTGCATTTACTTGGTGGGAGGATTTTGAGAGGTGTAGGCCTGTTGGAGCAGCGCCCTTTACTTGGCAGCAGTTCTCCGCTCTCTTTCTGGAGAAGTATGTACCGCAGTCTTGCATGGAGGAGATGCGTCGTCAGTTTGAGTGGTTGGTTCAGGGGGACATGACTGTGACCCCGTATGAGTTGAGGTTTATGCAGCTAGCTCGGCATTCTACTTGGATGATCCCGACTGATCGGGAGAGGATTAGGAGGTTCGTGGATGGTCTCAACTATCCCATTCGTATTTCGATGACTAGAGAGAGGGTTGTGGCCTCCTCGTTTGAGGAGGTAGTTGATATGGCTTGTCAGATTGAGATAGACCGTCGTCGGGAGCGTGAGGAGAGGGAGTCCAAGAGACCTCGAGGTTCAGGTAGCTTCAGCGATGCTCCATCTAGGGGCCAGTTCCAGCGCAGCAGAGGTCGTTCCTTCAGACCTCCTCAGTCAGGTCGCACAGAGTCCAGTGGGGATTCTTCAGGCCGTGGTCACCAGGGTTATCAGCAGGGCTAGTCTTCACTTAGCTCCCTTCCAGCTCAGAGTACTACTCCTGGTTCTTCAGCCCAGGGTTTATCTGCAGCGAGGGGTTCCCTTCAGTCCCCTTCTCCAGCTCCAGGTTGTTGCTACGAGTGCGGTAAGTTGGGTCATATGAGGAGACAGTGTCCTCGACTCCGTAGTAGACAGTCCCAGCAGAGGGATCAGCCCTCATCTTCTACTCCTATTTCTTCAGCACCCACCCAGTCAGCTAGGAGTGGGGGCCAGGTAGCCAGAGGCCGCCCCAGGGGTGAAGACCGAACTGGCGGTGGTCAGGCTCGATTTTATGCTCTTCTAGATAGGAGGGACGCCATTGCATCAGATGTTGTCATCACAGGTATTATCTCAGTCTGCCACAGGGATGCTTCTATCTTATTTGATCCCGGATCTACCTATTTCTATGTATCTTCATATTTTGCTCATCATTTGGGTACGACCCGTGGTTGTCTTGCCTTGCTTGTGCATGTATCTACCCCGGTGGGCGATAATATTATTGTGGATCACGTATATCGATCTTGTCTTGTTACTGTTGGGGATCTGGAGACCCGAGTTGATTTGTTATTATTGGGTATGGTAGACTTTGATATGATTCTGGGTATGGATTGGCTATCTCCATAACATGCTATTCTGGACTGTCATGCCAAGACAGTTACGTTGGCCATTTCGGGTATTCCAAGGATTGAGTGGCGAGGTTCGACCGATTATGTTCCTAGCAGGGTGATTTCCTTTTTAAAGGCACAACGGATGGTTGGGAAAGGATGCTTATCATATTTAGCATTTGTGAGAGATGTTGGAGCTGAGACTCCTAGTATTGATTCTGTGCTCGTTGTGAGAGAGCTTCCATATGTGTTTCCAACAGACCTGCCGGGCATGCCGCCGGACAGGGACATTGATTTCGGTATTGATCTGGTGCCGGGCACTCAGCCCATCTCTATTCCTCCCTATCGTATGGCACCATCTGAGCTAAAGGAATTGAAAGAGCAGCTTCAGGAACTCCTAGAAAAGCGGTTCATTCGCCCGAGTGTTTGCACCGGTCTTATTTGTAAAGAAGAAGGATGGCACAATGAGAATGTGCATTGATTATAGATAGTTGAACAAGGTGACAGTGAAGAACAAGTACCCACTACCCCGTATTGAGGATTTGTTTGATAAGCTTCAGGGAGCAAAGGTATTCTCTAAGATTGACCTCCGATCAGGCTATCACAAGCTGAAGATTAGGGATTCAGACATTATGAAGACGACTTTCAGGACGAGATATGGGCACTATGAGTTTCTGGTTATGTCATTTAGGCTGACTAATGCCCCAGCCGCCTTCATGCATTTGATGAACAGTGTATTTCGGTCGTATCTGGATTCATTTGTGATCGTGTTTATTGATGATATTCTGGTGTACTTGCGTAGCCAGGAGGAGCACGCGCAGCACTTGAGGGTGGTATTACAGAGATTGAGAGAGGAGAAGCTTTATGCAAAGTTCTCCAAATGTGAGTTCTGGCTCAGTTTCGTGACTTTTCTGGGACACGTGGTGTCCAGTGATGGTATTCAGGTTGACCCAAAGAAGATTGAGGCGGTGCAGAGTTGGCCCAGGCC
>MU770715.1:54092-69261 GCA_026770625.1 Nicotiana glauca | reverse complement strand
GAATGCTCCATTTGTGTGGTCGGATGAGTGCGAGGAGAGCTTCCAGAAGCTCAAGTCAGCTTTGGCCACAGCTCCGGTATTAGTATTGCCATCAGCTTCAGGTTCTTACACGGTGTATTGCGATGCTTCGAGAGTTGGGATCGATTGTGTATTGATGCAGGAGGGTAGAGTTATTGCTTATGCTTCCCGTCAGTTAAAGTCCCATGAGAAGAACTACCCTGTTCATGACTTAGAGTTGGCTACTATAGTTCATGCCTTGAAGATTTGGAGGCACTATCTATATGGCGTATCTTGTGAGGTGTTCACTGACCATCGCAGTCTTCAGCACTTGTTTAAGCAGAAGGATCTTAATTTGAGGCAACGGAGATGGCTTGAGTTACTCAAGGACTATGATATCACCATTTTGTATCATCCGGGGAAGGCCAATGTAGTGGCCGATGCTTTGAGTCGAAAGGCGATGAGTATGGGTAGTTTGGCATACATTCCAGTTGGGGAGAGACCCTTTGCAGTTGACGTTCAGGCCTTGGCAAATCGGATGGTGAGGTTAGATATTTTTGAGCCCAGTCGGGTGTTGGCTTGTGTGGTATCTCGGTCTTCCTTGTATGATCGCATTAGAGAGCGTCAGTATGATGATCCACATTTGCTTGTCCTTAAGGACAGAGTTCAGCATGATGATGCCAGGGATGTGACTATTGATAGTGATGGTGTGTTGAGAATGCAGGGCCGGATTTGCGTGCCTAATGTGGACGGGCTTCGGGAGTTGATATTGGAGGAGGCCCATAGCTCGCGGTATATTCATCCAGGTGCCGCGAAGATGTATCAGGATTTGAGGCAGCATTACTGGTGGAGAAGAATGAAGAAGGATATTGTGAATCATGTAACTCGATGCCTCAACTGTCAGCAGGTCAAGTATGAGCATCAGAGGCCGGGTGGTGTGCTTCAGCGCATGGATATTCCCGAATGGAAATGGGAGAGGATTACTATAGACTTCGTGAGTGGTCTCCTTCGGACAGCGATGAAGTTTAATTCGATTTGGATGATTGTGGATAAACTAACCAAGTCCGCGCATTTCATTCCGATGTGTACCACCTATTCTTTGGAGGGGTTAGCAGAGATTTTTATCCGGGAGATTGTACGGTTGCATGGGGTCCCAGTTTCTATTATATCAGATAGGGGCACTCAGTTTACCTCTCAGTTCTGGAGGACTTTTCAGCGAGAGTTGGGTTCACAGGTAGAGTTGAGCACAGCGTTTCATCCTCAAACGGACGGGCAGTTCGAGCGTACCATTCAGATATTGGAGAACATGTTGCGTGCCTATGTTATTGACTTTGGAGGTTCTTGGGCTGATTACTTGCCTCTTGCAGAGTTTGCTTACAACAACATCCAGCATTCAGATGGCACCGTATAAGGCCTTATATGGGAGACGGTGTAGATCTCCGGTTGGTTGGTTTGAGCCCGGCGAGGCTAGGTTGTTAGGGACAGAGTTGGTCCAGGATGCCTTAGATAAGGTAAAGGTGATTCAGGAGAGACTTCGCACAGCCCAGTCACGTCAGAAGAGTTATGCGGACCGGAAGGTTCGAGATGTATTTTATTCGGTGGGTGAGAAGGTCTTGTTGAAGGTTTCGCCTATGAAAGGCGTTATGAGGTTTGGAAAGAAAGGGAAGCTGAGTCCACGGTTCATTGGACCTTTTGAGATACTTAGGAGGATTGGGGAGGTGGCCTATATGCTTGCTTTGCCACCCAGCTTGTAGGGAGTTCACCCGGTGTTCCATGTTTCTATGCTCCGGTAGTATGTTGGGGACCCATCTCATGTGTTATACTTCAGCACGATCCAGTTGGATGAGGACTTAATCTACGATGTGGAGCCAGTGGCTATCTTGGGTCGTCAGGTTCAAAAGTTGAGATCAAAGGACATAGCTTCGATGAAGGTGCAATGGAGAGGCCGACCCGTGGAGGAGGCCACTTGGGAGACCGAGTAGGAGATACGGAGCAGATATCCTCACTTATTTGAGACTCCAGGTATGTTTCTTGACCCGTTCGATGACGAGCGTTTGTTTTAGTTGGGGGGATGTGACGACCTGGCCCGTCGTCACATGAGTTACCGCCCCGTTTCCCCCATATCATGCTTCACTATGATTTAATATCAGTATTTGAGTTGGTTGAATAGAATCGGATTGGTTTAAGTTGGAAATGAGACACTTAGTCTCTTAAAGGGGAGCTTGTTTGGAAAGTCAACTTGAAGTTTACTATTTAGTTAGAAGGCTCGGATGGGAATTCTAATGATTGGGTTAGCTTCGGGGGATGATTTTTGACTTAGGAGCGCAATCGGAATTGAATTTGGAGGTCCGATGTAGAATTAGGCTTGAATTGGCTAAGTTTGAATTTTGGCGAATTCCGGTGGATAGGTGAGATTTTGATATGAGGGTCGGAAGGGGAATTCTAAGAGTTGCAGTAGCTTCGTTAGGTGATTTTGGATATGTCTGCAAATTTTCAGGTCATTCGGACATCGTTTGGTCGGGTTTTTGATTGAATGCGCATTTCGGAAGTTTTGATGAAAACTAGGCTTGAATCCGATGTATTTATTGGTTTTAGCGTTGTTTGACGTGTTTTGAGGATTGGAACAAGTTTGAATAAGGTTATAGGATGTGTTGGTGTTTTTGGTTGAGGTCCCGGGGGCCTCTGTGTGATTTCGGGTGGTTAAACGGGAATTTTGGAAGGATGTTGCAGGTCTGAACTTCTGCCTTCTGTTGTTTCCGCATCTGCGGAAAAGGAGCCACAGAAGTGGTTCCGTAGATGCGGTGGTATGGCCGCATAAGCGGTCGGGCGTGGCCCAGAGCAATTCCGCATAAGCGAACTAAGGGGTCGCTTTAGCGGTTCCGCTTAAGCGGATAATACATCGCAGAAGCGGAAATTGGAGGACCGCAAAAGCGGATGCTGAGTCGCATAAGCGAGCCCACGAATTTTTAAGTGTGACTGCATAAACGGTCAATATGNAGGTTAGGGCTTGAAAACTCAAGAGAGTTTAAATGTGAGTTTGGAGGGGCAAACGAACTCCGATTTTTGTAAATTTGATATGTATAGACTCGTGGCGAGACTAGGAATCCAGTGATGTAAATTTCGGAATTTTTCGAGAAGTGGGCCCAGGGCTCGGGTTTTGCCAACTTCGTGATTTTTAGTATTTTTCGAGTAATTTCGATAGGGTTATGTTTCTTTAGCATATAATAATGTATTCGTTATGGTTTTGACTAGATTCGACGCGCGAGGAGGTCGATTCAAGAGGAAAGGGCATTGCGGACTAGTGTACGGCCGGTTTGAGGTGAGTAATAGATGTAGATGATGACCTGAGGGTTTGAAACCCCGGTATCTCACACTGTGACGATGTATTGAGGCAAGACACGTACTCTGCGGTGAGTGCGGGGTCGTTTGTGGATGGGACTATGGCTTAGTCTGTCCGAGTGATGTCTATACTGTGTTATTGACTAGAAATTGGATGGTAAACATCCTACTTGGATTGTTATGAACATATTTGGGCTGCGTGCCAGCTATTTGGATCCTTTAGGGATTTTTATCACTGTGGCCTTGAAATTGAGCATGTTTCCATGATATCAGTCCTGAGTTAAAAACTGTCTAGAAATGATTAGCAATCTTCTAAGGTTTTAATCACTTAAACTATAATACCTGTTAAATGGAACTGAAAAATGGTAAACTTGATTGTGCCCGTGTGGCTTGCATGCATATATAACTGGACTGATTATTAACCGGGCTGCACGCCACAGCGAATGCTACTATGTCTTTGCGCTTGGGCTGTAGGAGCCCTTCCGGAGTCTGAACCCCCACAGTGAGCGCGGGTACCCAATGGATCGGGCTGTACACCGCAGCGATCATGTGCATTGCATTGCATTCATGAATTGATATCTATTTATCTATCTGTCGTTGATTATTGTTGTTTCATCGTTTAATGTGCTAAGTGATTAGTTTTAGCTTTGCATTGTGGTATTTCGGGATTTCTGACTTTTAGTCATTATATATGTATATTACCACTGAGTTGGAAGTACTCACTTTACTCCCTGCACTATGTGTGCAGATTCAGGTATTTCGAAGACTTAGCTGAGCAATCGTTGTCTTCCAGAGTTTTATCAGAGTTGTCGAGGTAGCTGTCTGACGTTCGCAGGACCCAACTTCTCCCTTTTATTCAGTTTTATTTCTGCATTCCAGACTTATGTATTTTTTAATATTTGTTAATCCGTTGTTTAGAGGCTCTAGACTCGTGACCCCAGATTCTTTTGGGAGTGTTTCGTCGGATATTTCACTCTATTCCGTATTGTTTTTATTTTAAACATCGGCTTATATTTTTTTAAAACTGTTAAATTCCCTTAAATTGTCGGTAATGAGTTATCAGGTTGGGTTCGTGAGTGATAATTGGTCAGGCTTGCCTAGCTATATAGTTGGGCGCCATCACGATCGGGATTGGGGTCGTGACATAGATACAAGTGGAGTAAGTGATGTTGGTTCAAGTGAAAGTTTACCTATTACGGTAGATAATAACACCAACACCATTGATACTCAAGATTCCAAGAAAAGGAAAGCCATGCAACCTAGGTCTGACGTTTGGAACCATTTTGATAAATTTGAGGTTAATGGGGTTGGAAAAGCAAGGTGTCGATATTGTAAGCAAGCTTATGCTGCTAATTCATCTAGGAATAGAACAACAGTATTGAAGAATCATTTTCTTAGATGCATAGAATACCCACTTAACATTGATAAAGATAATAGTCAAATAAAGTTAAATTTTCAATCTTGCCAAAATGATGAAGGGTCACTTTGGAAATTTGATCGAGAAGTGGTTAAGAGGGCCTTAATTGAGATGATAGTTATTGATGAACTACCATTTAGCTTTGCAGAAAATGAAGGCTTTATGAAGTTTATGAGAAAAACTCAACCACTATTTCGTCTTCCTTCTCGTAGAACAATAACAAGGGATTGTTGTGAAGTTTATGGTGAATTGAAGAAAACTCTAAGAAGGTCTTAGAGAAGCACAACCAAAAATTTGCCTCACAACAGACACATAGACTTCATTATAAAGAATAAATTATATGTGTTTGACAACCCACTTCATTGATAGGGATTGGAAGTTGCATAAAAGAATACTAAATTTTTGCCCTATTACTAGTCATAAGGGTGAAGAGATTGCTAAAGCTATTAGGGATTGTTTGCTTGAATTGAAATTAGACAAGGTTTTTACTATTACCGTGGACAATGCTTCTTCAAATGATGTCAGAGTCAAAGAATTGTCTAAACAGTTAGATATGTGAAAAACTAATATGATGAGTGGTAAACATCTTCATGTGAGATGCATGGCTCATATACTAAATCTAATTATGCAAGATAGTTTGAAAGAACTTGATGCTTCTGTGACACGTGTTAGAAATATTGTAAGGTATGTGAGATCTTCGCCTGCAAGGACCTTAAAGTTTAAATAGTATTATGCACATGTAAAGGTAGAATGTCCTAAAACGTTATGTTTGGATGTTCCTACTAAGTGAAATTCCACCTATTTGATGTTGGATACGGCACAAAACATTGAAAAGGCCTTTGACAAGTTTCATCTTTTTGATGATGGATTTTCTGCTTATCAATGTTCTCATTTTTGTGAAGATGGTAGTAGTGTAGGTCCTCTTGAATCTGATGATTGGGTGAATGTGCGAAATGTGATAGAGTTTCTTGCAAGATTTCACGATCTAACTAAAAAAAATTCAGGTTCACGTTATGTCACTTGTAATTCTCATTTTAAGAATGTATCTAAACTTTATTATCATTTGAAAATGTGTTTAGCTAATGAGGATGAGTATTTGAGAAAAATGGCTGAGCGAATGCAAGAAAAGTTCAAGAAGTATTGGGGTGAGCCTGAAAAGATGAATAAAATAATTTTTATTACTTCCGTCTTGGATCCACGTAACAAATTTGAATATGTTGAGGGAGCACTTGAAGAACTTTTTGGGGAGGAAAAAGGGAAGAAAATAAATGCTGAGGTGTATGCTTATATGAATTCTTTATTTGGAGAGAATCTAAAAAAGTATTCAACTGGATCTTGTCCTCAATATCTATCTAGTTCTACTTCATCTAACAACACATCTAATACATCTAGTAGGAGTGTTATAACTGCATAAAAACTAAGGACGAAGCTTAGCTTGAAGAAACAAAAGGAAGACAATGGAAGTGGGGGTGCTAAATTGGAGTTGGATAAATACATTAGTGAAGAACAAGAGCCTTTTAGTAAAGAATTTGATATCTTGAGTTGGTGGAAAACACATGCTCATAGATTTCCTATTCTTTCGGAGTTGACTCATGATGTGCTGGCCATTTCAATTTCTAGTGTGGCGTCGGAATGCGCATTTAGCACCGGTGGCCGTATTCTTGATTCATTTAGGAGTTCATTGTCTCCTAAATGTGTGCAAGCTCTTATTTGTGTTCAAGATTGGCTTAGAAAAGAGAAGAATTATTAGTGTTGAAGAAGACTTGAAGTATCTTGAGGAACTCGAGCTTGGTAATCTTTAATATTTTGTGTGTATTTTAGTTCAAAATAATATATCATACCTTTTTATTTGTATGACATATTTGGTCGAATTATTTTTAGATATGGAAAATAATGGAAGCACTACTAGCATTGTTTGATGTATAGTTGCTACTTGCAACTTGAGTGGTAAGTTTAATACTCTATTTGTTTGATGATATACTTTTGTAGTTTTGTTTTATTATCATCAAAATATAATATTCTAACTTATGATTTATATTTTTTTAGGTTCAAGTGCAATCATGCTCCGTGCTCCTAAAGTATGCTCTGATATTTGGGAACACTTTGAGGTGAAAGAAGATAATGGAGAAGTTCGCAAAGTAGAGTGCAAGCGCTGTGGTAACGTCTATAATATTCATCCAACGTGTCATGGAGCATCTGCTTTAAGAAACCATATTAGGCGTTGTTTTGAGCGTCTTCCTGGAATCCATATTTAAGAATTAAAACTAAGTTGATTCGAGACTATTAGTGTAAACTTAAATTGAGGGATGCCCTCTCTGTTTTTGTTGCACTGTATTTAATTATGTTGCTACTGTTGCACTGTTAAGACTAAGTTAATTCTGCTGCCACTGTTGCACTATTAGAGTCTCTATTTTTGTTTAATTCTGCTGCACAATGTTAAACTTGAATTGTGGTTGTTTGTGAGTTAGGCAGAATTGGTCAATTGACAGATTTGAATTGTGGTTATTTGTGACTTTTTGAGTTAGGAAGGCAGCTTTGAATTGTGCAATGTGCACTTTGAATTGGCAGCTTTGAAGTTTGAATTGTGCAGTGCACTTGTTAATCGGTAATCGTTGTCTACTGTTGCTTACTTGTTAAGAAGAATTGGTCAACTGACTTAGTGTTGCCTAGAATTGTGCATTGTTGCTTACTTGCTTACTGCTTAGTATTGAATTTAGCATTGCTTATTCAGCGATTATAAAACTGAAACCGTACCGAACCAAAATAAGAAATATTGAATCGTACTGAAATATTTTGGTATGGTATTTGATAAACATAATTGATAAACCTAATACCGAAATACCGAACCGAAATTCTTAAATACCGAATCGAAATATTGAATGCCCGCCCCAAGTCAAAAATGTGCAAGCATGAAATGCAGTGTCCCCGGAAAAAGGGACGTCAGTACGAAATGATGTACCGAGTATGCAAGGCAATAATATGACTGAAAGCTGAAACTGAACTGATAAATAATAGCTGAAAGTAACTGGGAGTCAAAGGTAATCTGAAGATATATTCACCTGCTGATATTGACTCAACTTTCTCAATATAGTAAGTAAAGTAGTTGTCTGACCTTATAAGGCTCGGTATATGTATATATCTGCTCTGTCATAGTAGGCTCGCTCAAAGGCGCTCGGTCATACTAGGCTCTGTATCTCGGCCAACTGGGATCGCTCGGAGGCACTCGGTCATAGTAAGCCCGGTATATAACTTACCATCTGATCAGTGGTCGCCCAATAGGGGCCTTTTCATCGATTATAGCTCGATGGAAATGAAAATACTACAATACTGTATATATAGGCTCTCTACTCTCTTGACTGGAACAAGGAAATACTCATTTGAATATGAAGTCCTGATAAGGGAGAAAACTGTAACTTATGAGACTAGGAAATGTACATAAATTCAGGAATATGAATTTCTGTTTATGCCTCGTAATCAAACTCATATAATTACGAGGTCATACCAAAATGAAGGAAGGGCTTAGCCTTAACATACCTGGAGTAGAAAAAAATCCGTGTGATATTCTTGAGAAGGATACACCGTACTTCCGCAAAATTGCAAAATCTCATGTTGCTTAAGATACTATGAAATGTCTATCTGAATTATTGAAGATCTGTACCCTTCTGCGTTGCTTCAAATTGCCTACTATGTTTCCATTCTCTTAAATTGTTGAAAGATACATATCTATCATTGATATCTTTGAATACATATCTATCTTTGAATCAAAAGATACGTAGTTTCAGATTGCCTTATGTTGAATTGATTGCCATCTAACCCATAATGACTAAGAGTCATATGGTTTGGTGGTGGCTTGCTGCCACATGGGGGTGAGGGTGGTTTTAATCTTTATCCATAACTTATTAGTTAATTAGGTAATCTTCCGTTACCCAATAATTAATTAATTTCTCACATAATTAAGAATTATCTCAACTTACTCAAAATACTACTCACTTTTAACATAAATTATATACCTTACTGTCATGGCCATATATTACCTTGTATGGCATTAGTCCATAGATATCGGGTATTATCTCTCGAACCGTATTTTATCCCAAGTCGACAACCTTCAATGAAACTCATTTTCTTTGATTCGCTTACCCTTTTTCTTTCGCGGCACTTACTTATTGATTGATATAAATAGCATAAATGCTTATAATCTCAAGAAAATCTCATCCCCGAGTCTATGTTAATTAACTGAAAATAAAAATTTAACGTACGAAAAATGCGAGATGTAACATCCTTCCCCCTTAGAAAAATTTGTCCTCGAATTTTTACTCTCAGATATTTTGGAAAAATTAAACATTTTTGTTAGAGTCTCCTCCGTACACTAGACTAAAACCAACTTGTACGCAGCCAGAAAACATACTATACATGCCACACATGGTCGCTTCCTATAAATTGCAACAATTGGCTTCACGTAACAATCCATTATAAATTATAAGAGTAAAAAATAAGAGCTTACCTGATGACCTACTGGCTTGAATAGAGCAATGCTGAGGTATCCCATCTCGAGCTATATCTTCAGTTTGAAATAAGCGGGAATCTTTAGAGTTTATTTCTTCCTCCGCTTCCCACGTCATCTCTTCCACATTCTTGATTCTTCATAAAACATTCACAGAGGCTATTTCCTTATTTCGTATCTTGTAGATTTATCGGTCTAGGATGGCAATCAGAATTTTCTCGTATGACAAGTCCTCCGTAATCTATACATCATCTATGGACACCACTCGGGTAGGATCGCCAATGCGCTTCCGTAGCATGGATACGTGAAAAAATGGATGGACAGACTCCAATTCTGTGGGCAATTCTAACTCATAAGCTACTTGGCCCACTCTCCAAATGATTCTATAAGGCCCAATATACCGTGGTCTAAGCTTGCGCTTCTTGCCAAAACTCATCATACCCTTCATAGGTGACACCTTTAAGAATACCCAGTCATTAACCTCTAACTCTAAGCCTCATCGCCGCACGTCAGAATATGACTTCTGACGACTCTGAGCTGTCAACAGTTTCTCGCGGATAAGTTTTACTTTTTCTATGGCCTGCTGAACCAGGTTTGGCCCATGTAACCCAAATTCTCTAACATCAAACCACCCTATAGGAGATCTGCAATTATGCCCATATAAAGCCTCGTACTGAACTATCTGGATACTGGAGTGGTAACTGTTATTATATGCAAACTCGATAAGAGGTAGATGTCCATCCTAAATTCTTTTAAAATCCAACACACATGCTCGTAACATATCCTCAAGCATTTGAATTGTACGCTCGGCTTGTCCATCAATCTGTGGATGAAAAGTTGCGTTAAGATTCACCTGAGTCCCTAGACCTCTCTGTAATGACATCCAAAAATGTATTGTAAACTGGGTCCCATGGTCAGATATAATAGATACTGGTATTCTGTGTAACCGCACTATCTCCTTGATATATAACTTTGCATAATCTTCTATTGTATGTGTAGATCTGACCAATAGGAAATGAGATGATTTCGTGAGCCTATCGATTATCACCCATATGGAATCGAACTTACGATGAGAATGAGGTAAACCCGTGATAAAGTCCATGTTTATCGCCTCTGATTTCCACGCTAGGATCTTTATAGTCTGAATTAGCCCTCCGGACTTCTGGTGCTCTATGTTCACCTGCTGGCAACTAGGACACTAAGCGACAAACTCAGCAATGTTCTTTTTCATATTGTTCCGCAAGTACACCTCCTTAATGTCGTGATACATCTTTGTCGACCCAGGGTGAATGGAGTACCACGAATAATGTGTCGCTGACATAATCATGTCTCGTAGCCCTGCTATATCTAGAACACACAAACGACCCATGTATCTGAGAACCCCATCTCCCTTGAGCTCTAACAACTACTTCTTCTATTACAGGACTCGCTCTCTCAACTCGACCAACTCTAGGTCCTCGTACTGCCTCTCCTTTACTTCAGCTATGAGAGATGATTTTGCAGTATTTTGGAGTACAACTCCACCATCACCAGAGTCTACTAATCGAACCCCCAAATAAGTCAATTGATGAATCTCTCTAGTTAATTGTCTTTTCTCGGACTCTACATGTACTAAGCAACCCATAGATCGGTGACTTAAGGCATCTGCTATAACATTAGCTTTCCCTGGATGGTAGAGAATGTTAACATCGTAATCTTTCAATAACTCAAGACATCACCTCTGTTGCAAATTCAACTCTTTTTGCTTGAATATATATTGTGGGATTTTATGATCTGTGAATACATCAACATAAACACCATATAAATAATGCTGTCATATCTTAAGTGCATGGACAACCGCAGCTAACTCGAGGTCATGGCTTGGATAATTCCGATCATGCTTCCTTAACTGACTTGAAGCATACGCAATTACTTTCCATTTTGCATCAGGAAACATCTTAATGCGACACCTAAGGCATCGCAATACATGGCATAACCTTCTGGGCCCTTTGGAAATGCTAGAACTAGTGCTGAGGTCAACTTGTTCTTAAGCTCCTGGAAACTCTTCTCACAGACCTCTGTCCATTGAAACTTAGTTGCTTTCTAAGTCAACTTCATTAATGGTGGTGAAAGAGAATAAAAACCCTCTACGAACCTCCGGTAGTATCCTGCTAAGCCTAGAAAGCTACGAATCTCTGTCAGAGTGGTAGGTCTAGGCTAGGATTTCACAGCCTCAATCTTCTGAGTGTATACCTTTATACCTCCATCGGATACAATGTGCCCCCAATAATGCTACAGACTTCAACCAGAACTCACATTTAGAAAACTTAACATATAATTTATTATCATGGAGGGTTTGGATTATCGCTCGTTGGTGGTCTGCATGCTCATCCTCTGAACATGAATAAACCAGAATATCATTAATAAAGACTATCACGAACAAATCTAAATATGGTTGGAATAGGCTATTCATCAAGTCCATAAATATGGCAGGTGCATTCGTCAAATCGAAGGACATGACAAGGAACTCAAAGTGGCATATCGGGTCATAAAGGCTATCTTGGGAATATCTTTCTCCCGAACTCTGACCTGGTGGTACCCCGACCTCAAATCTATCATTGAAAAGCATCTAGCTCCCTACAACTGATCAAACAATTCATCTATCCTTGGAAGTGGATACTTATTCTTAATAATTACCTTGTTCAGTTGCCTATAATCGATACACATCCTCAGCGAACCGTCTTTCTTCTGTACAAACAGTACCGATGCACCCCAAGGTGAGGTATTGGGCCTGATGAAACCTTTCTCCAACAAATCTTTTAACTGCTCCTGAGACCTGGAAAATCCCATCATCTTATGCTGCTTTGACTCGGTCCTCTTCGTACCCTGCTGCTTAAGCCTACCCGTTTCTATATTTTGGGCGAATTCCTGAATTCGGGAGATATCCATACTATCATACAATGTAGCGGTGGCACATGCCTAGGTCAACTTTGGGGCCAACCCTGCTATAAACCTGTGGATCTTATCCCGCATAGTAGCAACTATGGATGGTGCATATATGGCCAATAAGTCAAAACGGAGACTATATTCTCGAACATTCATATCGCCCTGCTTGAGGGCTAGAAACTAATCGACTCAAGCCTAATGGATCTCCCGTGGTAAGTACTGGTCAAGAAAGCATCTGAAAAATTCTCCTAAATAGCTGGAGGTGCATAACGTCCCCTAGACCTTTCCCATCCCTCATACTAAAGGATGGCTACATCTCGGAGTCAAAAGCTTCTAGCTCAACTGCCTCTTTCTCCATGGCATGCATAGCCCGAAAGATCCTGTGAAGCTGATCGAAATCCTATGGGTCCTCCCTTTGATCTGTCCCCGTGAACTCGAGGGGACTCAAAGCAATGAACTCTTGGACCCTTGAACTCCCAAACCCCTCAGAAGATCTTGAACTAGCGGATGCCCTAGACTATTGCTGGGTAGCTACCAACTGTGTCAACAAATGCACCGCACTCCTCAAGTCCTGATCTGATGGAAGCGGAGGGGTAACTGGATGTGCGGTCTCCCAAAGAATCTCCATAGGTTGTAGAGGAACCGGTAATGGCTAAGTAGGGGTCACTCCCTAGGCCTCATATTGGGCCCCATCTACTGGGGGTACCTGTTAATCCCCTCACCTACTACTATATATCTCCTTTGGCTAGCCATAGTCTTCCTAATCACCGTCATCTATGCATACAAATGCCAACACGTTAGTTTAACTCAAATTTCCTATAACTCAGTTCTACAGTACGATTTAGATTTGAAAGAAAGGTAACCAACTCCTAAATGCCATGTAGTCCCATGCTTATATAATGTGGTGCACCACACATCTATAAACAAGACCCTACTAGACACGGCTTGTAGACTCCCTAGGACAGAACTTCTCTGATATCACTTTTATCATGCCTCGAGCCTGGGGGCGAGACCGGCATCCGGTGCCTCATCTATCCTTGCATACCAACTTGCAACTCAGAAAATCTGGACATATAATGTCATACTTTGTCCAGGGCCACATTGCAAGAAAATTTGTGAAGCCAAATATAAAACTGAATAGAAACTAACACTAACTAAATAACAATATAAAGTTGGGCCGGCAAGGCTGTCATAACTACTGCAACTGACAACCCAACAAAATATACATACATGGCCTACAAGCCTAACATACTGCACTAACTGACAGGATATGTCTACAATCTACTGATGGAAGTACCGTGATCGGGGCCTTGACCTACCCATAACCTATATGCATATATACACAAGATGTACACAAAACTTCTAGACCCGATAACTCCGAAGGATGTAGAGCTTACCGATAATGCTGAACTCGGGCAACAACTATTGAGGAGGTCTACCCGCCTGTCTGTCTAAACCTACATGCATAAAATGTAGCATAACTAGAAAAATGGACATCAGTACAAAATAATGTACTGAGTATGCAAGGAAATAATATAACTAAAAGCTGAAACTGAACTGATAATATAATAGCTGAAAGTAACTGAAGTCAAAAGCATTCTAAAGATGTGTTCACCTAATGATACTGACTCAACTTTCTCAATATAGTAAGTAAAGTAGTTGTCCCGCCTTATAAGGCTCGATATATCTATATATCTGCTCTATCGTAGTAGGCTCGATCATAGGCGCTCGGCCATACTGGAATCTGTATCTCGGCTAATTGGGTTTGCTCATAGGCGCTCAGCCATAATAAGCTTTGTATATAACTTACCATCTGATCAGTGGTTGCCCAATAGTGGCATGCCCATCGATTATAGCTCAATGATAATAAAAATACTACAATACTGTATATATAAGCTCTCTTCTCTCTTGACTGGAACAAGGCAATACTCAATTTAATATAAAGTCCCGATATGGGAGAATACTGTAACTTATGAGACTAGAAAATGTACATAAATTCAGGAATATGAATTTCTCTTGATGTCTCATTATCAAACTCGTGTAATTACGAGACTATGCCAAAATAAAGGAAGAGCTTACCCTTAACATACCTGGAATAAGAAAAAATTCATGTGATATTCTTGAGAAGAATTACACCGTACTTCCTTAAAATTACAAAATCTCTCGTTGCTTAAGATACTATGAAATCTCTATCTGAATTATTGAAGATTCGTGCCCTTCTACGTTGCTTCAGATTGCCTTCTATGTTGCTATTCTCTTAAGTTGTTGAAAGATACATATCTATCTTTAAATTGTTGAAAGATACATATCTATCTCTGATATCTATGAATACATATCTATCTTTGAATTGAAAGATATGTAGTTTCAGATTGCCTTATGTTGAATTGATTTCCACCTAACCCATAATGACTAAGAGTCATATGGTTCGGTAGTGGCTTGCTGCTACATGGGGGTGGAGGTGGTTTTAATCTTTATCCATAACTTATTAGTTAATTAGGTAATATCCTATTACTCAATAATTAACCACTTTCCCACATAATTAAGAATTATCTCAACTTACTTAAAATAGTACTCACTTTTAACATACTTTGTATACCTTAGTATCATGGTCATGTATTATCTTGTATGGCACTAGTCCATAAATATCGGGTATTATCGCTCGGACCGTATTTTATCCCAAATCGACAACCTTCAATGAAACTCATTTTCTTTGATTCGTTTACCCTTTTTATTTCACGGCACTTACTTATTACTTGATATAAATAGCATAAATTCTTATAACCTCAAGAAAATCTCATCACCGAGTCTATGTCATGATAACAACTAGGTCGGGAATCCAAACAAGAGTAAGAATTTGAGAAGTAAATGCGGAAGCAATAATAACAGGAATTGAACAACTAGAATTAAAGACACGAAATTAAGAGGATATGGGAAAGATTCAAGGAAAGAATTCCAAGATCTTTCAAGAACGCAAGTTCTATAGCCTTGAC
>MU770715.1:0-50786 GCA_026770625.1 Nicotiana glauca | reverse complement strand
ACCATTTGGTGTACTTTAGGGGCTGATTTTGGTGACCCAATCTTCCTCCTCTTTGACTTCAATTTAAGCCACCAAATAATTGTAAAACTTAGACAATTCTTCTCCTTTGGGCTGGAGCTCTTTCTCGACAACTAAAAGCTTCTTTATTTGCACTTGAAGTCTAATGATCGTGTTTTGAAATTCTTTAGCTTGACATCTTGTTAAAGGCCCTCTTTGAGATTGCAATGCTTCATCCTTGTCCTTGAATAGAGTTGAGCTTCCTAGGATGCTATCATGTCAATTAACTGAAGATGAAATTTTAACGTACGAAAAATGCGAGATATAACACTTTGATAGTGGGAGAGTGATTTAGTATTGGAAACCGAGGTATTTACCAAATTCATAGGTGGATTTTATGCCAAATAGGTTTGTGAGATATAAGATGATATCATTAGGGAAATTTTTGGTAAGACAATTTTAGATTTAGAAGTGTTTATGGATAGCCCAGATTCATCACAAAGAAGGTCCATGCAAGATTTTATGCATTTTCCCATTTTTTTGTTTGCTTTCCCCATTAGGGTAACGTCATCAACAAAAAGTATGTGGGAGAAGGAGGGTCCTTTTTGCCTAATATTGATGGGATCCCATCTTAATAGGTCAACTTGGTGGTTTATGAGTCTAGATAGGAGTTCAAGGCAAAGGATGAATATATAAAAGGATATAGGATCTCCTTGATGAATACCTCAACTAGGTATAAAAAAATTAGTTCTACAACCATTTACTAGGATCCCCATAGAGCTTGTAAATGCATAATTAGATGAGACAAATTCGGAGAAAATTTAAAGTATCTAAGGGTCCTATACACAAAAGACCATTCTAGTCTATCAAAATCCTTCGCCAAATCTAATTTGATTATCATATCAAAGTTGGATTTTTTTTATCTACGAAGGATATTTAGAATTTCTTGAATAATAATTACATTATCACATGCTTTTCTATTCTTAATAAAGCTGGATTGTGTGGGACTAATAAGGTAAGGGAGGAAAGGTTTTATCCTATTAGCAATACTTTTAGTGATAATCTTGTAAGAAGTGTTACAAAGACCAATATGTCTAAAGTTTTTAAAGTTGTTTGCGTTAGGAAATTTGGGTTTGAGACAAATAAAGGTTTCATTGATTACACTAGGCAGGGATTGGGTTTTGAACACCTTGTGACAGTATTTTGTAATAGAGTCACTAATGATATGCCAATATATATGGTAAAAAAAGGATAAATTCCGTCAGGGCCCGGAGCTTTGAATGGCTTAAAAGAAAATATGGCCTTGGTGATTTCCATATTAGATAAAGGTTTATCAAGGCTACTCAGGTCAACCTTGTTATGGCATGAGGGATCACTCATGATAGTATTGTTGAGGGTGGTAGTTTTGGATGTCTTAAAGGCCTCCATAAAGAAGGAAAGAGTATGGTCTAGGATTTGTTTAGAGTCTGAAATTCAGTCTCTATTATCATTGGTGAAGTACATAATGACATTACGACGTTTACGGTTAGAAGCCACAATATGGTATACTTGGTATTGGCATCACCTTCGTTGAGCCAATTAATTCTAGATCAAAGTTTTCAGAAATTATTTTTAGAATATTATTATACTCAAGTTGCAAATTTGATTCTAAATCCTGTTAGAAAAGACTATTATGATAATAAGGCGGAGACTGGATTCCATTTGGTCTAGCTAAAATCCTTTTTTTCTTTTTGAAAATGTCTCCAAAAGTATTACTCTTCTATTTGATGACCTCATTTCTAAAATAGTTTTGAGTAGTAATAAGGTCATTATCATTCCAACATTGTAAAGTGAAATGAGGGTGCCTACACCAAATTGTTTAAAATCGGAAAGATTTAGTACAATCATTCACATTCTTAGGGATAAGGTTAATTAACAAGGGATTATGATCGGAATGAGTCTTAGGAAGGTGAATGACCACCGCTTTGGGATATATTGATAACCAATCTTTGTTAACAAATTTTCTATTTAGTCTTTCCATAATTAAACCCCTAGACTTTTTTCTATGGTTAGACCATGTGTATTTACATCCCTTGTAACCTAAGTCTAGTAAATTATAATTTTTAATGCTATTCCATAAAGAGTTACTACGTCTACCATTGATGGGGTTACCACCAAGTTTGTCATTTGAACTGAATATATCATTAAAATCTCCCCCTAATAACCAAGGACCCTTATAACTATTATGAATATTTTCTATATAGTTCCATAATTCACGTCTTTTTTCAAGCTTAGTGCTAGAATAAATAGAGGAAAAACGCCAAGTAGTTTGAGAGGGAAGTACCTCAACAGTGGCGTAGATTTCCTGATTTCTCCTAACGAAGTCATGAACTTTAACGACACTGGAATCCTAAAGGACATACCTCCAGATTGTCCTTCTCATGGTACCTCAATCATTTCTGAGAATGCAAAATCGCTAAGGAGGGAGATGTGATTTTCCATTCTTGTTTCCAACAAAGTTACCATACATGGCTTATGCGTATCTACCATCTCCTTAAAGTTTATATAGAAGTTTTCATTGTTACCACCACGGATGTTCCATATAATTATGTTAGTTGGTCGATAAATCATTGCATGGTTGTTTGTTGGGCCGATTTCCATCTGTGCTTGCAACACTGGGTTCCTCCTTAGTGAAGGGACCAATATCATCGCATGATTTCCCACTGTTGGGTCATGTGGAGGATGGATGTCCATTGAGCACTTGTATAAGACTGGTGGGTATCTTAGAATATATCTATCCTTATGCACTTCCCTGAATAGATACACCTATACATCTTTTAAACTTGAAAATTCCACTATTTGCTCTGACCATAGCAGATTCATTCCTTCTACTTTTATTTCTTGGTGATATTCTTGTTCTGGAGCATTAGGGTGGTTTTGTGGAGGGGGCTGATTTACTGGAGGAGGTGGAAATTCTTGGTTCGTGCTTGGCTCTGGGCTACACTCCATGATATGAATATTGGATTCATGAGTGGGATCTCTCCTGGTGGGAAGAATAGGAAATCCATTATCATGTTTTGTGGTGGAAGAGGATTAAAGTGATGAGGCAAATTCCATTGGATCCTAATTACATGTGCTTGGTTTGCATTCATTGAGGGAGCTAGTGGGTGAAGGACATTGTTTCACCAAACATGGTTTTGGTAGTTGTTCATATCCATGTGCATTCCCTCGGATACTAGTTGGGCCAAGAAGCGTGAGTTTTGAAGAATGATTACCGTCTCTTGCCCGTTCAATATCATGTAGAATTATATTGAATAGCCTAGTAGGGCTTATTCTATCTAGGATAATGGTTGGTGGTATTGAGGAAGAGGGGGTTGGATGAAGAAGATGGTTTGATTTCTGATCGAGGCCAAACTTGTACTACTATCAAGTAGCAAGAGTGGTCGAAGCAGCTTTTACCCGAAAAGGTCGTGATCGATTTCCACAAGGAGCTAGAGATGGGAATTGAGTTTCTATCTAAATTGGATTTGCGTAATTGTTCCTAATTGTGCTTCTAAACATATTTGGTTTTGATATTACTTCTAAATTTATACTACTAAGATCCTAAATTAAGCTAAGTTAAGCTAAGAGTAGAGTATTGAAGGTTGTCTAATTAGTTAAAAGGCCCTAAGGGAGTGACGTTTTCCTAGGTGGATACTTGACGGCTTCTAATGTCTAAGGCTAGGTTGTCAAATTTGGGGATTACGATATAACCATTGCACGATTCTACTCACTATATACCTCTCGGTAGTTTGAGTGATTTTTCCCTAATTGACTTTCTCAAGATCAATTGGGTATGATTATTTGTGCAAGCAATTGAGGTTCAAGTCGGGTATTACTATCTCTAGGTTTAACCCTTTAATTGGGGCTATCAATCTATTGAGTACGCCCCAATTCCTTGTTGGACTAATTTTTATAGACTTAGGCTCTCTTTCTCAAGAAGAGCCCAAGTCAACAAGGCATAAACTAGTGTTTGCAACCACAAATTCAACATTAAAATCATAAATTAGTCCAAATATCAAACACCCATAGACATTCAAGCCTTAAAACACAAGACCCATCAATTACCCACACTAGGGTTGAGCCACAACCCTAGTTAATGGGTCTAGCTACTCATGATAATAGAAGAAAACAAAGAAATAGATGAATAAAAACCCATAATATTTAATTACTAACTAAAACTTGAAGATTCAATGATAAAACTATTGTAAAATTACTCAAAATAGTAAAAGGACAATGTTCACGAGTGCAGCTCAGCTCAAAATTATAACTGATGACCTAAAAAGGGGAAAAGAAACTATTTATACTAGGCTGAAAGTTCTAGATAAAAATACCCTTGCGGGGCTAGTGCGACCCGCACAAAATCGAGTGCGGCCGCACTAAGGCTCTTGGCTGAAATTTTTGCTCTCTAAACTTGGCCACCGCAGGCTGTAAAAAATACACCGTGGCCGCGTTGGCTTCTGTTGCGGTCCGCATAAAATGGATCGCGGATCGCATTGGCAATGTTCCTCCAACTTGGAAACTCTCTGAACTTGAGCTTTGCGGACCGCACAAAATCGAGTGTGACCGCAATGAAGTCAATGTGGTCCGCATGAAATGTTTTGAGGCCGCATTGCTTGGCTACCTGAAATGAGCACTCTCTGAACCTCTTCTTTGCGGACCGCACAAAATAGAGTGTGGCCGCATTGGTCCTATTATACTGGGCTTGGTCTTGTTCTTGGTACTTGTGCATGTTTCACTCCTTTTTTAGCTGGTTTTGACGAATTGTCACCTTGTTGATCAAACCCTGCAATCAAGTACAACATGTGAGCCTTTGGAACTACACCTTTCTAATCAAAACTCAAGTAAGAAAGAGTGTAAAATGTATCATAATCCCTAGTTATGAACTCCCCCAAACTTAGAGCTTTTGCTTGTCCTCCAGCAAACAAAATAAGACCCACCCCTTAAGAGTAAATCCAAGAAAATTCAGCTGACCTAAAGTGACCTCATTTAGCATCAATTGGGACTAAAAATTGCCCTCAATTCAAATGAATCATTAACAACATTCACACTTTTAATCACCATGGATGTGGTGCGACACAAGAGCATCAAGAGTTGACTCAACACATCAAAGAAACTCTTTCTATTACTTTGGTCATTGTGTAACCCAAACTCATACATCCTCGACTCTCCTTAAGCAAACCTCACCTTTAGGATAGTAGCACTCAGAACGAGGTTAATGGAAGTACACTCATCTCTCTCAAGGAAAAGTCACAAGTTCGGCACTAAGTACCATATGCTTGCCCCTTATGTGAGTCACCACTAATGTAAGCTTCATTCAACTCAAGATCATATAGGGCTTTTATGGAGACATAGTGAAGGCTTTTGGTTTAGGGTAGGAAATGTTTAGTCTAAGTAGGTTCCATCTTCCCTTTAGCACTTCTTTTGCTTCATTTTGGCAAACATTCACTTGACTTTTTAAGTCATTTCATTTCTTTCTAAGGGGTTCGAGAGACACACTGTCACTCTTTCTTGTTCATTTCAAATCTTTTCTCCTTTCTCAACTTTCCACACCTTTCATTCTTTGCTTTTTTTGAATCCCTTCATTATTTTCTACATTGAACATTCTTTTTATCTTTTTGATTTTCTTTCTTTTTCATTGCCTTTCCTTTTCTTCATTTTGTACCTTTTTCTACTTTGTTGCAATCCTCATCTCTCCCCCAAAACTTATACTTTTACCATGTGCTAAGGAAAGATCGGCTGCCAATAGAGGGTATCTTTAGAACGGGTAAAGCCTTGTATCGCGGTTCTTGAAGGAAAAAGGTCTAAGGCTCAAAAGGGCTGGCTAGGGATTTTATCATTGGTAGGCTATGGAAGTGTTCAAGATATCATTCAGATCAAGGAGAGCCTATAATCACGTCTCAAGTCAAATTACACTTAGGATTTTGCTTAGACAAACATCCAGGGCAAGTTCTAAACCAATGGCTTGGGACTTGGACTTGCAATTCAATTCTCACCACACAGTCTTTAGGATTGCTAAAGACATGGAGTCAGGGGCCCAAACAACCTTAGATAAGATTTGAGCAACATAATGGTCCTGAAAAATCACTTGATGATTATCGGCTAACACAGGAGTCTCAAGGTCACAACTTTCACCACCTACACACAACAATTTGTTTTTTACCATGGGATCAAAGGCAAATGTGTTAGGCCCAAGTGAAGCTTTGCTTGGGCACTCTTACTAACTAACTACTAAAAAGACTTAAACCCTTAAGAAGGTTGTCATGCCATCCATTATCGAGAAGAGCCACCCGGTTCATACAAATTCCACCTTTGAAAAGAACCGTGGCATTAAGAAAACCAAAAGCTTATTGCAAAAATTCAAAACAAGAAGCTACGAACATCAAATAAGAAGCTAAGAAAGGAAAATTACGGAAAGTAAAATGAATATGTACAAGAGGGTATTTAGACGAATATACAATAGGGAGAATGAATATATACATAAGAATGTAACTTTATATACATACCCAAAGTAAAAAGTACGAAAAGTGCAATGAAATGATAAAATTATATACATACCTAAGATAAAAAGAAAGAAAGCATAAAATACTGTCATATATACAGTCATCCAAATATCCAAATAGGGCTACCCCCTCAAATGAAAGTTGGCATTGTCCTCAATGCCAACTAATCAAAATAAGCACAAAATAAAGAGGAGAGGAAAAAGAAACTCCCTATGGGCCCTCTGTCTGTATAGGATCCTGAAGCTGGGTCCCTGGCTCCTCTGTCTGCTTGGGAACTTGTGATTGGCTCCCTATGATCTATGGCTCTGGTAGGACCTGGGCCTAAACCTGGACTGAGGCTTGGGGCTGGCTGAAAGAACCTCCATGCGGGTCCTTCAACTGTATGACTGCATCATCATAACGGGGAATCACCACATTCCTTTTGGGAGGCCTCTCTGACTCCTGCTCTGGCTGGGACTGGGCAGCTGGCACCGGGTCATGCAATAATAGGTCCAGAGGTAAGTGATACGCCTTCAACCTATTCCACCGTGGCCCGCACAAAATAGTATTGTGGATCGCACAGAGGCACCGCGAACCGCAAAAAATCCACCGCGGTCCGCATTGAGTTCCCAACAGCAATACCAACCTAGGGTTCAATATTTTGTCCATTTTTAGTCCAAAATTTTACCTAATAATGAATCCCTAGGTGTTGCCTCAGTGTTGTAACTAATTATGCCTAATTAAAACAGGATTAACTAACCTATGATACTAAATTATAAGAAAAACGGGAAGAAAATAAGAAAAACTAAGAGAAAAATGAAAGTCAAAAGAAAATAGCAAAATTAAACAACTAAAAAGGAATTAAAGTTACCAGAGATGATATGCACTGATGATTAATTGAGACAAATAAGTTGAATTCATGCTATTTTAGAGAGTGAACAGTAATTTTTGGGCTTCTGAGAGTAAAAAGATCGAAAAGTTCAAATGGAGGGCCTCAGGTCCTATTTATAGAAAAAGGTCATAGGCCCCAGCTCACCTACCCACCACGAATCGCACAAAATGGCATCGCGGTCCGCGGTGCTCAGAAACATGAAGATTTGAGAAGGCAACCACTGCGGACCACACAAAATGCTCCGCGACCGTAGTGATCTACCGCGGACCGCACAAAATACAATGCAGCCACGGTAAAAAACTTCAGAGAACCATTTTTTAACATAAATCATCATTGCGGTCCGCACTGATTTTGTGCCCCTGCACTAAGTCCTTTGCGGTCGCACAAAATGTAGTGTGGTTCGCATTGCAAAGTTCAGAGAGTGATCAATTTTCAACTTGGTCCTGCACTGCATCAACACAATCCTACAGCATCTCACAACCAATCAGTCTAAAAATAAATCATATACTATGAATAAAATAAAAGAAAAATGAAAAGAAAGATACATGGGTTGCCTCCCAAGAAGCGCATGATTTAACGTCGTGGCACGATGTAGGTTACCATCAAATCACTTTAGATGAAGAAGTGCCACGACGTGGTTGTCATCATTTTTTTCCCAGGTAGTGCTTGACCCTGTGCCCATTAAATCTGAAAACCTCCCCATTTTTGTTCTTTAAGTCAAGTGCACCAAATGGAGTCACAAACACCATTTCGAAAGTCCACTCCATTTTGAACAAGAGAACCAAATCACCCACTTTGAACTGCTTGCCACGAGCATATTTATCATGAAGGTACTTCATCTTTTCCTTGTACAAGGATAAACTGGAGTAGGCATGGAATCGAAATTCATCAAGTTCATTAAGTTGCTCCACATGAAGATTTGCTGCCACATCCCATTCAAGATTCACTTTCCTCAAAGCCCATGTGGCCTTGTGCTCTAAGTCAACTGGCAGATGGCAAGCTTTCCTAAACACCAACTGTTACGGAGACATACCAATTGGAGTCTTGTAAGCAGTCATGTAAGCCCATAGAGCATCATCCAACTTCTTAGATCAATCGGTCCTATTTGCATTGACCATTTTAGACAGTATACTCTTGATTTCCCTATTTGAGACTTCAACTTGGCCACTCGCCTGAGGATGATAAAGAGTAGAAACTTTGTGATTGACACCATACTTTGCAAGCAAGGTGTCAAAAGCTCTATTGTAAAAGTGCAACCCCCCATCAATTATGATTGCACCAGGAGTTCCAAACCTTGTAAAAATGCTCTTTTTGAGAAACGCAACTACACTCCGAGCTTCATTGTTGGGCAAAGCCACGGCCTCGACCCACTTTGAAACATAGTCAACCACCACTAGAATGTAGGTGTTCCCACATAAGCTTACAAATGGGCCCATGAAACAATACCCCACACATAAAAAATATCCACTTCTAGAATGGTGTTGAGAGGCATCTCATATTTCTTCGAAAAACCACCCGTTCTTTGACATTCGTCACACCTCTTCACAAGATCACTTGCATCTTTATACAAAGTTGGCCAGTAAACCCACAACTAAGAACCTTTAAAGTTGTCCTCGCCCCGCTATGATGGCCACTATAGGGAGAGGAATGACAAGCCTCTAAGATACTCAACTGCTCCTCACCGGGGACACACCTCCGGATCACTCCGTCGGTGCAAATCTTTAATAAGTACGGCTCATCCCAATAGAAATCCAAACTATCTTGTTTGAGCTTCTTCCTTTGGTTAGAAGAGAGCTCACACGGGATTATACCAGTCACAAGGTAGTTAGCAACATCTGCAAACCATGACATATCATTCATTGACACAGAAAGTAGTTGCTCATCAGGAAATGTATCATTGATCTCCACGCCATCACACAGCCTCCCTTTCTCCTCCAAGCGGGACAAGTGGTCCGCCACTTGGTTTTCACTACCTTTCCGGTCCACAATTTATAAATCAAACTCTTGAAGTAACAAGACCCATCGCATCAGCCTAGCTTTAGAGTCTTTATTCGTCATCAAATACCTAAGAGCTACATGATCGCTGTGCACTATGACCTTGGCTCCCATAAGATACGATCAAAAATTTTCCATTGCGAACACAATAGCCAACAACTCTTTCTCAGTTACCTTGTAGTTCCTTTGAGCCTCATTCATTGTCCTGGTTGTGTAGTACACCGGATGAAACATTTTGCTCACTCTTTGACCCAAAACTTCCCCAACCGCAACATCACTCGCGTCGTACACGAGCTCGAAAGGCAAGCTCCAGTTGGGTGCGGTAATGATAGGGGTGGTGGTCAACTTATGCTTGAGAAGTTCAAATGCTTGCATACATCCCTCATCGAACACGAACTTGGCATCCTTTTCTAGTAGTTTGCACAAAGGATTCACTACCTTCGAAAAGTCCTTGATAAATCTCCGGTAGAACCCCGCATGCCTAAGAAAACTTCTAACCCCCTTGACAGAAGTTGGGGGGAAGCCTTGAAATCACCTCTATTTTAGCTTTCTCCACCTCTATGCCATGATTTGAAATTTTATGACCGAGCACTATTCCCTCCTCAACCATGAAGTGTCATTTTTTCCAATTGAGCACAAGATTGGTGTCTTCACAATGGGCCAACACTCTATCCAGATTTTTCAAACATTCATCAAATGAATCACCAACAACACTCAAGTCGTCCATGAATACCTCCAAAATATCTTCCACCATATCGGTGAAAATGGCCATCATACACCGTTAGAATGTCTCCGGTGCATTACACAACCCAAAAGGCATCCGAGAAAAGTCAAATGTGTCATATGGATAATTAAACACAGTCTTCTCCTGATCCTCTAGAGCAATCAAGAATTGGTTGTACCCAGAATATTCATCCAAAAAACAGTTGAAGGCATGCCCAGCAAGACGATCAAGCATCTGGTCAAGGAATGGAAATGGGAAGTGATCCTTGCGGGTCACTTTGTTCAACTTGCGGTAGTCCATGCACACCCTCCATCCGGTAACTGTCTGGGTTGGAATTAGTTCATTTCGAGCATTAGTCACCACGGTCATACAACCCTTCTTCGGTACACATTACACCGCCGAAGTCCACGCGCTGTCAGAGATGGGGTACACAACCCCGGCATCTAACCACTTGATCACCTCCTTTTTTACAACTTCTTGCATTGCCTCGTTCAACCTTCTTTGATGTTACAAGGAGGGTTTTGCATCATCTTCAATAATAATCTTGTGCATACATAATACGGGGCTTATTCCCCGAATATCAGCTAAAGTCCATCCAATTGCCTTCTTCCGCTTTTTGAGCACCGCCAATGTGGCATCTACCTGCATGTTAGTAAGACAAGAGGAAATAATAACTGGCAAAGTTGAACTAGGGCTTAAGAATTCATACCTGAGGTTAGGAGGCAATGGCTTCAATCCAACACTGGAGGTTCCTCGATTGAAGGCTTTTGTTGGAGGAGTCTTTCTATTTTCAAGATCCAAAGAGAGTTAGGCTCATAAGAATAAGAGCTCATTCCATGTAAAGCATTCACGCACTCCACTCGGCCCTTGTCATCATTAACATCAAGATTCAACAATACGTCCTCTAGAGGGTCCTCCACATTGATCACTGCACTAGTATCATCAACTATCACTGTCATGACAAGGTCCACAAAAAGCACACCTCAAAACTGTTGGGCTGCTTCATTGACTTGCACACATAAAAGACCACTTTCTCATCACCCACCCGGAAGGTGAGTTCCCCTGCTTCCACATCAACTAAGGCCTTCCTCGTTGTCACACCTCCTTTTTACACACCACCCCCGAAGGATAATGTATAAGGGAGTTTTTCTACTTTAAGTGACATTATTCAAAATGAGATTATTTAATGATCAGAGTCGCCACTTGGGATAGTTTATTTGGTGTCCCAAGTCACCGATTTATTTTGAATCCCAAATCGAGGAAAATTTCGACTTTCCTTTTGAAGTCTGCGAACCAAAAATTCTGAATAAGGAATTCTGTTAACCAGATTCCGTAGTTCTAGCATGGTCGCTTAAACTATTTTATTTGGCTAAAATTTTGATTTTTATACATGTTGTAACTTATGCATTTTTTAACATTAAACCACTTTTATTATTATTATTTTAAAGAGAATTGCAACATCATGAAAATACGTCTCGAACCACGTCACATAAATGCACCAGCGGTTTTCGACACATTTCGACTTCGTTGAGATTTTGGATTTGGGTCACATAAATGTGCACCCGTATTTAGGAAGGTAAAATTATTTAATGACGGCCCTAAAGCAACTAGCATATTGTTAACTTTGAGGAAGACTGTGAAATTCGCTAAACGGCCCATCCTGAATTCTAAGTATTTTAATATAGACATTTAAAAAGGGCCCCACAATTTAAGCATTTTTGTTTGGAGAGGCTCGTCTCACCTTATTATTTAAATATCAACCTAAAGCGAACTACGATTTTCTATTTATGTTTTGTCTCTAAAAGGGCCTAATTAATTTACATTTAAAGTCCGGACTTCAAATTCAAGTTCGGATTCAAACAAGAGGGGAGAACCTCTTAATTTGAATCCGCTACCTAACTCGAAAGCCCAAATTTATATTACAAATTAACCCCTATATTTCTAGTATGATTTTAAAGGACTTTTGGCTTCTAGTATTTTTGGGTCTTGAAAGTTTAGCCCCTGCCTGTAACTTGGAGTTGCCCGGCAACTGGGCTTCAGTAAAATTCATTTAAATTGGGCCTGTAACGTGAAGCCCAAACAATATAACTCAAGGTCCAACTCCTATCTAATTAGTGGTGGAATTCTTAGTGTTAACTGAATGTGGATTTAATTCATATGAATACTAGTCTGGGCCAACCAAACAGTGGGAATAGAATTGATATCTCATTTGCTAAATCTATATTGTGCTTGAGACCTGATTTTGTTTGCTTGAATGATATGCCAAAACAAGGATGAAATTGAACCATTTTTACATCCTAACTGATCTTTACTTATACTATTTGAGTTTCAACAAAAAGCCAGCAAACACGACACATTTAGGTACAAACTTTATTAAAACAACTCTTACAATTATGAACAAGTAATCCAAGTCCAAAATCTGATTAACTATTAATTAAAAATAAATAAATAAATAAATAAATAAAATAATTAACCAAATTAGTTCATTTCCTTTCTAATTAATGTAACATATTCAAATTAAGCATAAACAAACCAAATTAAGAGAAAGTTTTAAACTCATAAAATAACACAACAATCATATGGCAGTCATAATTATCAAAGAAACAAGAACACGGAGAAAACCTTAAGCAATCACGATTTTTGATTCACAAAATCTCCAACTCCAATTGCAGCGTAAATTGAGCATTTGTTTCGCAAAGGACAAGAAATCGGAAACTGCGAACAAAGCAACCTTTTGAATCAAAACCCACTGATTTGATTGACTCGACGGTGAGGAGGGGATGAAGAAGACCAGAATATAGGGGGTCGTTTTGGCTTCCTAGTGTATATCGAATGTATATCGTGTATACCCCATGTATATCAAATGTATATCTAGTGTATACAGAGTGTATACAACTCTCTCCTCTCGCTCTCCTCTCCCAAATTTCTCGTTTTTTCTGTCTCCTCTCCAAAAATCCCAGATCACTCTCTCTCCCCCCTCTTTTATTTTGTGCAGTCCTTTTTTGTGTGTATATTTTTGTTCCTCTTCTCCTCTGGTTTGTGAGTATGTGATATAGTGTTATTTGCTGCTGACCCCCCCCCCCCCCAGGTGATGGTGAGTGAGTATTTTATATAGAGAGAATGATGAAGAATGGGTGAAAAAATATTTTTAGGGAGAGTGGGGGAGCATGAGTGGGGAAAGTGGGGAGAGTGGGGAACACGAGTGGGGAAAGTGGGTAAAGTGGGGGAAGTGGATAGTGAGTGGAGAAAGTGGGGGAAGTGGGTAGTGAGTGGAGAAAGTGGGGAAAATGGGAATAAATTCAAACATGGTAAAAAATTAGGTGTTCACAGCTGCCCCTCTTTGCTCGGAAACATAAAGAGTTTTCGGGCAAAGATAAAGTGAATCATGTGACTAATTTTTTGACCATATCGTTATTCAAAAGAGGAAAAATAAAAAGGAAAGGCGCAACTGAGTCATGGTTTTGGACAGCCTACATATCTCGGGTTATAAGGGAATCGGATCGTGTATAGTTCAGAAGTGGATGAGGTGATGGAGTGATGAGTTCAAGAGTCGAGTGAGGTGTTATTCCGTCGAGGTTCCGTTCTGCGGTCCAGTTATTACATCAAAATCAAAAGAAATGAAAAAGACTAACTAAACATGTCAACTATGAGTTACAAGATTCCTATCTATGAGTCTTCTGAAGCTTGACCTTAAGTCTTGGTTGGTTCTTCATGCAGACTCTGATCTGAAGCTTGATGTTTGTTAGCTGCAGGTGTTGGTGCAATCTTCTTCAGTTTTTCAAACCAAAACGGGACATGCAGAGGTTATGACCTCAATCAAATTTTGAGCAATCCGCACCTTTGTCCGCTTCAGCATTTTGAATTCACTTATTTTTTTTGTTCTTTTTCTTCTTTTCTTTATTCTGGATTGAGACTCATACTTTTGGTCATCTCGAACCCTGTGTCTCGAGGTAAAACCTGCTCAGACACCAAAACAAACAAACGAACAAAATATTTCTGCCCCAATTTTTACTAGGAAAATTTCGTGAGTTATTTGTAACAAAAGTCGGAACTTTTTTTGTTTTTTGTTTTTTTGAAAGCAATAAAATAAGGATTGCGTCTGTTTAGGAGGAAAAGGGTTAGGGAATGGAGCCCTATATCTAAAATGTCAACTCGGGGATTGGAGTCCTAATGTTGGCAAAAAAGGCGACTAGGGAATGGAAGCCCTATGTCTAAAAACTCAACTCAGGGATTGGAGCCCTAAAGTTGGTAAAAACAAATGATTAAGGAATGGATGCCCTATGTCTAAAGATCTCAACTAGGAATTGGAGCCCTATGTTGGAAAATGAGACAGCTAAATTGTGTACCTATGCTAAACTGAACCGAGAAGGATTTCTTTTTTTTCTTTTTTTTAATAGAAAAATCAACATTTTTTTTTCTTTTGAGAAAATAATTCTTTTAAACAAATTGTTCCAATGCCTCTTTTTTTAAAAAAAAAAAAAAAATCGAGACATCCTTTTTTTTCAAATTATCCTAGGAGAAAATTCGTCAGACTAGGTTTTCTATCTTAGGAGAAAGATTCATCAAACTAAGATTTCTATCCTAGGAGAAGGTTCATCAGACTAAGATTCTCTATATTAGGAGAAAGATTCATCGGACTAAGATTTCTATTCAGCAGACTATTTTCTATCTTAGGAGAAAGATTCATCATACTAAGATTTTGATCCTAGGAGAAAGTTCATCAGACTGGGTCTCTTTTCTTATCTTAGGAGAAAATTTCATCAGACTAAGATTTTGATCCTAGGATAAAGATTCATCAGACTAGGTCTTTTTTTTTTATATCTTAGGAGAAACATTCATCAAACTAAGATTTCTATCCTAGGAGAAAATTCATCAGACTAGGTTTTCTATCTTAGGAGAAAGATTCATCAGACTAAGATTTTGATCCTAGGAGAAAGATTCATCAGACTAGGTTTTCTATCTTAGGAGAAAGATTCATCAGACTAAGATTTCTATCCTTGGAGAAAATTCATCAGACTAGGTTTCCTATCTTAGGAGAAAGATTCATCAGACTAAGATTTTGATCCTAGGAGAAAGATTCATCAGACTAAGATTTTGATCCTAGGAGAAAGATTCATCAGACTAGGTCTTTTTTTTGTATTTTAGGAGAAAAATTCATCAGACTAAGATTTCTATCCTAGGAGAAAATTTATCAGACTAGGTTTCTATCTCAGGAGAAAGATTCATCAGACTAAGATTTTGACTCTAGGAGATAACTCATCAGACTAGGTCCAATTTTTGTGTGATCTTAGGAGAAAGATTCATCGGACTAAGATTTTGACTCTAGGAGATAACTCATCAGACTAGGTCCAATTTTTTGTGATCTCAGGAGAAAGATTCATCGGACTGAGATTTTTCATCTTAGGAGAAACAATTTATCAAACTAAGATTTTGACTCTTAGGAGAAACTTTGCACTACTTTGTTCCTGTTACATACAAAGAAAAATTTTGTCAGTTTTTTGAAAATGATGGTCGGTTGTGACATTTTTGCTGGGGATGATTTCCTCCTTCCCTTAAAACTTGTTTTGTCTATTTTCTTCCTCAAATGGGTAGCTGACTTCAGAACTGCTTCCCTCAACACTCGTGTCGTCTTCCCTAGGAATTGTTGGGGGTAACACTGCTGTGGAATTATTTACTTACCTGCTAGGTATAAAACTGCTGGGGCAATCTCCTTTCTTCCCCTTCTTCTTCTTTTTTTTTTCAAAACTACTTTTTTATTTTCAACACTGCTGGGGATAAAAGTGTTATCAGTTAAGGATGATGTTGTTGAGGATAGCGCTGCTGGGGAAATTTTATTCCTTCAAAATCGATGCTTCATTTTTCGGGAAGCTGCTAGGGATGACACTGGCTTTTGCTCTTTCTGAACACCAGTTTAGTCCCTTTGTTCTGTCCACTGGGGTACAACTCCTTTCATTAAAATTTGTTATTTTCTTTCTTTCAACTCCGTTGGGATAATACTGGTTCAAAGACCACTTCCCTTAAAACTGGTGTTATCTTTCTTCTTCCCCAAGTGGATACCTGACTTCCAGAAAATTTTCCAAATGAAAGGAAAATTTTCTGCCCTAGTTTGATAATCTTCCTCGTGGCATGCCTTTCCATCAATGCCATTTCCTTTTTCCTGTTTCAAATCAAAGAAAATTTGTTAGTTTAAAACACGGTGGTTGGTTGTGATACTCCTGCCGAGGATGATTTTCCCGTTTCTCCTGCCCTGCTCTACGTTTCATTACACTTTCAAAACTTGCTGGGGAGGATGTTATTTGTTGGTCCTAACATGACTTGCTCTGCCTTGCGTTGTCTTTCCTACCTTCTTGATGACTCCTTATTCACAAGCATCTCCCCGTTGTTTTCCACTTGTATCCTGACCCCCCACATTCCTATGACAATGACTCTGCTTGAGGATCTTGCATGTTTTACTGATGAACCATTTTCTTCATTATCCTTGTCACTGAAAATTCCTTTTCTGCTGGGGATATCCCTCTTCTTTTGTGGCATATCTTGGGAACTGGCATTTCCCCGACCTTTGAGTCTCATTGTCCTTGGCCTTGAGGTCATTAACCTTCGTTTTTTGCTGGAGATATCCTCCTTGACACTGATCCATCCTTCTGTCAATCTCCTCTTGATGGGGAATATCCTTCTGGACACTGGCCTTGCGCTTGTTCTGACTTATGCCGCTTGGATGTTCTAATCAGATCTCGTCTTGCATAATTGGAAAGCTGATGGCAAATTTTGAAGTCATTTCTAACTTGTTCTGACCAAACAGACTCTGTTGGGGAAATTTTTTTTTTCGATGAAAGGAGAAAGATGAAAGGAAAAGAATAAAAGACAAAGGAAGAGGAAGACTCTCTAAAAAAATAAAAACTATGAAATGAAAACCTATCAAACGTGGACACCAACTTTAATGGCCATGACATGCACATGTAGTCTCTCCTCCGTTGTTTCGCCTTTCACAATTTCCATCCGGTGATTTCCTTCTGATTCTCACCCTTATTCGACTTGTAATGCTCGTAGGTTTTCACTATCAAGCCTCTCTCATTTCGATTTTCTCTCAACTTACAATCACCTCATGGTGCATGTGAAGGTTTTCACCAACAATACTCTCTCGTTTGTATTACTTCTCAGCTAGGGATCTGGGTGTTACCACTAAGACTCTCTCATATTTCTTTTCTGATGGGGATCAGAGTCTTTTCTGCTGGGGATCAGAATGTTATGCTCGCCGATAAGACTCTCTCATTTTCCTGACTTGGCCTCCTTTGAAGACTGATCGGAAGGTCTTTCTTTGGACCGTAATGTGGAATTTGGATAGGGTTAGAAAGAAAGGGTTCTTGAAGGCTCAAAAACACATCAATTTGGGTTCAAAATTTACAACCTTAGGACCTAGATTTATTTATAATAAACAACCTTTGACCCAGTTTCTTGTTTGGTGATTTTTTTTTATTTTTTGTTTACACTATGACCGAGCTGTGAAGCACCTACGTACCCTCTTTGAGGAATCAGGTCAAACGTAGTTCCCAACCTGATTTCCTTGCACTTATTACTATTTTTCTTTTCTTTTCCTTTATCCTTTTTTTTCTTTGTTGCTTTCTTTTCCCTCTTTTTTTCTTTTTCTTCCACGTTTGTGTTTCTACCCTTTGCTACCGATTCCGAAGGAGGGGTATGAAAGAAATCAAATAAGGATCAAAGGGTTAACGAAGGATAAGGTGTTTGGATAGCAGAACAAAATGTCTCTGTCATTCCAATCTTCAAAACATGTCAAGTGCAAACAACACGATTAACATTCGTCATATCTTTAAAGCAATGTTGGGCAACACTCTCATTTTTATTACCATGAAACCCCTGTTAATTTGGCCAGCTTGCTTTTACGATTTTTTTTATGTTTTACCTGCCCCAGTTTCACATGACTCGGGTTCCAAATAATCTCAAACCGTTCTTATTTCCTTTAAATGTCCCAATCACCTCCCAATGGTTTTACGATTAACTTTTAAGATTAGGCCAAAATTATGCACGCATGTCATGTCACTAGTGTTGACAGAAAAGAACTATAAAGAGAAAAGACTAAACAACAGAAAATTTCTATTTTAGAAAACGGGACATTGCATTAACTGACGAAACAACAACTCGAACAACAAAACAAACAAACTAAAATGGGGTTACAACCTTTAGGACAAACCTAGACAACAATTAAATGAGATACTATGACCAAAGGGACTGGACAAAAATAGAAATGTTTGATTTACAAGACAATATCCAGATTACAATCCTGAAATAATCTGGACAACAGAAATGACAACAAAATAAGCCACCAAAACTCTATTCTGGTTGACCAAGAAATGGAGCGTCTTTCCAATTGCCAAGCTCAATATCTTAGCTATTGACTTATGCATCAACAATATTAGGACCTTCACACTATCTTTATCCCATTGTTCTCAATAAATCGCTTCATCAGCCAAGCCAGTGTCCTGTTCAGCCAGCTGCTTTTGGGCACCGGTATCAACCCACTCAGTTCTGAGATTCTTTGCCATTGTCCTTTGACTTTGTGTTGCAGGGAAGAGTTATTTTAGGAACCACAATCAACCACCTCAACTTTCACTATAATCCAAAACAAAACATGTTAGAATGGACTCGGTCGGTCCTTATTATTATCAACATTTTTCTTTTTCTTTTTCTTTTTCTTTTTTTTTCATTTTTTTTAAATATACATATATAGTTGTGGTCGAATCTTATGGAGATTGCCTACGTATCATGACCCCGCATGAATCGGACCTTGCGTAGTTCGGGCAGATACACTGTAAATAACAATGAAACATTTTTTGAATTTTTAATTTCCATAATAAAACAAACTGGGTTTCAAAGGTTTAACGATGACCTTTAAACTCGAAAATCAAACAACCCATATACTCTAACCAAAATAAATACAAATAAAAAAACAGACTGACAGATTACTTTCCCTATATGCCAATTTTAACCAAATGGCTATTTTTGCAAATGGGGCCCCTTCTCAATTTCACATGAATTTTGAGGCCGGGAAGGATTATTTTACAAACTTGTCCGTTCTTTTACGAAAATAGCCTTTCGGCAACTGAAAGATACTCTAAGGCTATCCCGGCAAGAACGGTTTAACACATTGCCGAAGCTGGCTCGACTTTATTTTGACCAAAATTCCAAATGGTATTCACTTGTCCACTGACTTTTTTTTTCTTATTTTTCAAATTAAAACAAAAAACCTGGTTTTGCAAACACGGCCTTTCAGCACCTCGGGAACGAAGATTTTAAGGTTGTGTGGGCTAACCAGTCAAAAACCTTTAAAATGACCAAGGGTGGTTGTTTATGCAAAGTCAACCTTTCGGCGTCTCTTTCGGGAACATTCGGCTATTTTTGATAAAACGGCATTACCTGACTTACTTAAGACTCTTTTTTTCTTATTTTTCAAAATAAAACCCGATATTGCAAACACGGCCTTTCAGCGCCTCGAGGACGAAAATTTTAAGGCTGTGTGGGTCAACTGACCGAAAATCTAAAAAATGACCAAAGGTGGCCGTTTTATGCAAAGTCAGCCTTCCGGCGTCCCTTTCGGGAACATTCGGCTATTTTTTACAAGAACGGCATCACCCGACTTATTTATAACAAAAAATTAAAATTTGACATTTTTTGGCTATTTTTGCAAAAAAGGGAGGTTGGACCCGATGAGGGTTGACTACGTATCTCACATTTGGTGAGAATCAAACCAGCGTAGTTCTGCCAGATGTGACGGAACACGGGAAACATGGCACTTGAAACTTTTGGCTCATTTTGATATGACTTCTTTTTTTTCAAAATTTCAGTAGAGTTTCAGAATATTCTAAATACCTACCTCTCACTCTCTTTTTTTTTTGACTTTTTGATTTTTTTTATTTTATTCTAGAAGCCGGTCAATATGCAAGCCGAACAGACAGATATGCAAGTAGCACGTAAGATGCATCAGGATGGTCTTTCAATTTGGGTACACTTGTCCTAGACGGACCCAACCCCTGTGTTGAGTCCCCAAAGTCAAATGCACATGATGCAAACAAGCGTTCCTACTAGGGATCTAGCATGAGGCTTTGTTATACTAAGTTTAAAACCTAGGTTTATTGTTCTAGATCTGGCTTACCCAAGAGGACAGCTCGAGCCGAGGGGAGGCAGCGTACCGGGGATACAGAAGCTCTGCCGGCTTAGCAACTTATCTGAACCTCGTTCTAAATGGGATAAGACTCTAAATAGAAGACAAGTCACACGAAGTGCACCCTTCTCCATGATGTAGAAGACTCAGATAGAGGAAGGGTTTCGCATCAGTTTATATATACAATTCACAAAATATCAAAGTGTTTAAAGCATTTAGCACATCTAGCATGGAACATGTAGGAAAATCAGATAAAGCCAAATATAACAGTCATTCTAAGCTCGAATTCTTGAACCCTGAACCGAATTTCTGGGTTCGTCATCCCCAGCAGAGTCTCCAGAGCTGTCACACCTCCTTTTTACACACCACCCCCGAAGGATAATGTATAAGGGAGTTTTTTCACTTTAAGTGACATTATTCGAAATGAGATTATTTAATGATCAGAGTCGCCACTTGGGATAGTTTATTTGGTGTCCCAAGTCACCGGTTTATTTTGAATCCCAAATCGAGGAAAATTTCGACTTTCCTTTTGAAGTCTGCGAACCAAAAATTCTGAATAAGGAATTCTATTAACTCGGGGGAAGTTGTTAGGCATCCCCAGATTCCGTGGTTCTAGCACGGTCGCTTAAACTATTATATTTGGCTAAAAATTTGATTTTTATAAATGTTGTAACTTATGCGTTTTTTAACTTTAAACCACTTCTATTATTATTATTTTAAAGAGAATTGCAATGTCATGAAAACGCGTCTCGAACCACGTCACATAAATGCACCAGCGGATTCTGACACACTCGTTGAGATTTTGAATTTGGGTCACATAAATGTGCACCCATATTTAGGAAGGTAAAATTATTTAATGACGGCCCTAAAGCAACTAGCATATTGTTAACTTTGAGGAAGGCCGTGAAATTCGCTAAACGGCCCATCCTGAATTCTAAGTATTTTAATATAGATATTTAAAAAGGGCCCCGCAATTTAAGCATTTTTGTTTGGCGAGGCTCATCTCACCTTATTATTTAAAGATCAACCTAAAGCAAACTACGATTTTCTATTTATGTTTTGTCTCTAAAAGGGCTTAATTAATTTACATTTAAAGTTCGGACTTCAAATTCAAGTTCGGATTCAAACAAGGGGGGAGAACCTCTTAATTTGAATCTGCTACCTTACTCGAAAGCCAAAATTTATATTACAAATTAATCCATATATCTCTAGTATGATTTTAAAGGACTTTTGGCTTCTAGTATTTTTGGGCCTTGAAAGTTTAGCACAGGCCTGTAACGTGGAGTTGCCCGACAACTGAGCTTCAGTAAAATTCATTTAAATCGCGCCTGTAACGTGAAGCCCAAACAATATAACTCAAGGTCCAACTCATATCTAATTAGTGGTGGAATTTTTAGTGTTAACTGAATGTGGATTTAATTCATATGACTACTAGTCTGGACCAACCAAACAGTGGGAATAGAATTGATATCTCATTTGCTAAATCTATATTGTGCTTGAGACCTGATTTTGTTTGCTTGAATGATATGCCAAAACAAGGATGAAATTGAACCATTTTTACATCCTAACTGATCTTTATTTATATTATTTGAGTTTCAACAAAAAGCCAGCAAAAACGACACATTTAGGTACAAACTTTATTGAAACAACTCTTACAATTATGAACAAGCAATCCAAGTCCAAAATCTGATTAACTATTAATTAAAAATAAATAAATAAATAAATAAAATAATTAACCAAATTAATTCATTTCCTTTCCAATTAATGTAACATATTCAAATTAAGCATAAACAAACCAAATTAAGAGAAAGTTTTAAACTCATAAAATAACACAGCAATCATATGGCAGTCATAATTATCAAAAAAACAAGAACACGGAGAAAACCTTAAGCAGTCACGATTTTCGATTCACAAAATCTCCAACTCCAATTGCAGCGTAAATTGAGCATTTGTTTCGCAAAGGACTAGGAATCGGAAACCGCGAACAAAGCAACCTTTCAAACCGAAACCCACTGATTCGATCGACTCGACGGTGAGTAGGGGATGAAGAAGACCAGAATATAGGGGGTCGTTTTGGCTGCCCAGTGTATATCGAATGTATATCGTGTATACCACATGTATATCTAGTGTATACAGAGTGTATACAACTCTCTCCTCTTGCTCTCCTCTCCCAGATTTCTCATTTTTTCTATCTCCTCTCCAAAAATCCCAGATCACTCTCTCTCCCCCCCTCTTTTATTTTGTGCAGTCCTTTTTTGTGTGTATATTTTCGTTCCTCTTCTCCTCTGGTTTGTGAGTGTGTGATATAGTGTTAGTTGTTGATGATCCCCCCCTAGGTGATGGTGAGTGAGTATTTTATGTAGAAAGAATGATGAAGAGTGGGTGGAAAAAATATTTTTAGGTAGAGTGGGAAGCATGAGTGGGGAAATTGGGGAGAGTGGGGAACATGAGTGGAGAAAGTGGGTAAAGTGGGGGAAGTGGGTAGTGAGTGGAGAAAGTGGGAAAATGGAAATAAATTCGAACATGGTAAAAAAAACTAGGTGTTCACACTCGTAAGGTCTCCCCAATATGATCGGAACTTCATAATCTACCTCACAGTCTAAGATCACAAAATCAGCTGGCAAGATAAGTTTGTCTACACGGACAAGCACATCATCAATAATACCCAATGGTCTCTTTATCAATCATCTGCCATTTTCAATCTTATGGAAGTCAGCCTCGGTTGCCCAATACCCAAAGTCTTGAAAATTGAGTAGAGAATCAAGTTGATACTTGCCCTCAAATCACATAGAGCTTTGGCAATGTTTGCACTCCCAATAGTGGAATGGTGAAAGCACTGTGATCCTCCAACTTCGAAGCCATTGAATGTACTATAACACTAACTTGGTAGGTCATCTTGATAGTTTCACAGTCCACGGATCTTTTCATTGTCACTAAATCTTTCATGAATTTAGCATAGACATGCATTTGCTTCAAAGCCTCCACCAAAGGCACATTAATGGATAAGCTCTTCATTATGTCAATGAACTTTTTGAACGGATCTCATTTTTCTGCTTGGCTAGCCTCTGAGTATAAGATGGAGGTGGCCTAGGCAAAGGTGCCTTGGCTTGTGGCACAACCGGCTCCGGCATGTCTATTACGTGTTCTCTAGACGGGTTCACGTCATTCCGTGTTTCCACCTCGGCATCTTGAATATCAATCCTCACTTCTTCATTCATATTTTCATCATTCACATTTTCAACCACCAAAGGAACTTCACCTTCTTGCAACTCAACTTCATCACTCAAAATTTGCTTTTGTTTGGAGGCATTCACATCACCGCCTCGTCCACTCCTTGTAGTTACCGCTATAACATGATTGTTCCCACCCTTTGGGTTAACTATCGTATCACTCGGTAGAGCTTCCTTAGGGAAAGTACTCAAGGACTATGAGATTTGACCTAATTGAACCTCCAAATTTCTAATTGAAGTATTGTGGGAGCATCAGAATTCGCATTTTTTTTCATCATCTGTTCAAACATCAGTTTTGATGGCTGGATCATGTGTTAATAACTTCCGAAGAATTCATCATGGTTATGGCCACGACAGGAATTGATGTTTGCTACAGGTATTGAAGTTGTGGTGATAATCTTCTGGATTAAGTTAAATGAAAGAATTGTGGTTGATGAGATGTTCAAATAGTTTATGGTTCAGAGTTGACTATGAGATTTTCGTAGTTGTCACAACACCAAAACCAACCCGGTCATGATGGCGCCTATCGTGGTACTAGGCAAGCCGACACATTACCAAAACAATCAATATTTCAGTTTTTAAAAAGATAAAATCAAGCTATTTAACAATAAACCTTCATAAAGAACAACAGTGCGGAAAGAAAGCCCGACATCGGGGTGTCACTAGTTATGAGCATCTACTAAGGACTGTCCGATAAAACTAAGAATAATACATTCTGGAAAACAACTAATAATATCTAAATAAATATATGAGGGAGAAGAGTAGGGCTGCGATCGCCATGCAGCTATCTTACTAACTCCAACAGATCCACGACGGATGAAATCAACACTCACAAGCACGTCCAGCAACCCCCTGAATCTGCACACAAGGTACAGGGAGTAATGTGAGTACACCAACTTAGTATGTAATAAAAGTGAATGAGCAGTAGGAACCACATAAAAAATCCACATCATGAAATCTCAGTAAGTACAACATGCTTTCAAATCAATGTATGAGTCAAATCATCTCGTTTAAAATCCAGTTTTTGGTAAAAATCATTTGAAGATATTTTTTCAACAGAGGCTCAATGCAATTTAGAGTAAAAGCGATGAAAACCATAAATAGCCCCTCGGGCAAACAACGCTCGTATACAGCCCATCGGGCAAACCTCACAGTTGCTCATATGCAGCCCCTCAGGCATACCTACCAATCATTCACTCAGGGTACCCGCGCTCACTGTGGTGTGCAGACTCCGGAGGGGCTCCTACAGCCCAAGCTCTATAACAAACCCACCTCGTGGCATAAATTAATCAGGCCCTCGGCCTCTCATAATCATAAAACATGTTACACCACGCAGCCTGATCCCATAATATCCTCACAACACAGGCTCTCGGCCTTACTCAGTCAGAAACCTCTCAAGCCACTTGGTCTATCGGTAAAGCTCAGCCCAAAATATCATTTTATGCATCAAAACGGAGTAATAAACACCGAGTTATGAAATCAGTAAAATATAGCATGACTGAATATAGATCTTAAGTCAAAACAGTGAGGAAATACTTACAAAGGCCCCTAAGGGTCCAAATAGCTTGGCAAGAGGCCTAAATATGGCATCCAGCCAAATTATAAAAATTCTTTCTAAAATACATAAGTATCATATAGTTTTCAGTCAAATACGCAACTTAATAGTTGCTATACGATGAACCAAGTCACAAATCCCCAACGGTGCATGCCCACACGCTCATCACCTAGCATGTGCGTCACCTCACAGTAGTGAAACGATGTGAAATCCGGGGCTTCATACCCTCATGACAAGATTTAATATCATTACTTATGTGACGACCCGGCCTGTCATCAAGTGAGTTACCGCCCCGTTTCCCCCCCATATTATGTTTCTCTACGCTTTAAAATCAGTATTTAAGGTGATCGAGTAGAATTGGATTGGTTTTAGATGGAAATGAGACACTTAGTCTCTTAAAAGAAAGCTTGTTTTGGAAAAGTCAATCGGAAGTTGACTATTTAGTTAGAAGGCTCGGATATGAATTCCGATAATTCGGTTAGCTTTGGGGGCTGATTTGTGACTTAGGAGCGTGATCGGAATTGATTTTGGAGGTCCGGTGTAAAATTAGGCTTGAATTGGCGAGGTTAGTATTTTGGCGAATTCCGATTGATAGGTGAGATTTTGATCCGAGGGTCAGAATGGAATTTCGAGAGTTGTTGTAGCTTCGTTAGGTGATTTTAGATATGTGTGCAAAATTTCAATTCATTCGGACATCGTTTGGTCGGGTTTTTGATCGAATGCGAGTTTCGGAAGTTTTGGTTGAACTTAGGCTTTGATTTGAGGAAATTTGATGATTTTGATGTTAACTATAGTGTTTTGACGGTTCGAGCAAGTTTGAGTAAGGTATTGGGTCACATCTGTGTTTTTGGTTGAGGTCCCGGGGGCCTCGGAGTGAATTCGAGTGGTTGAACGAGAGAATTGGAAGTTGGAGATTTTGCTGGTTTTGTTGCAGTAGGTGTTTCCGCATCTGCGGAAAGGAGACCGCAGATGCGGCTTCGCGGAAGTGGTAAGCGGTCGCAGGTGCGGTTTTTGGGGCTTTGGCATTTTCCACAGAAACGGACTAAGGTCCGCATAAGCGGTCACCGCAGAAGCAGTTATGGACCACAGAAGCGATCCTGGGCGACTTAAGGAAAACCGCAGGTGCGGTGGAAAGGCCGCAGAAGCGGTAACCGCAGAAGTGGTAAGTTTGTCGTAGAAGCGAAAAGGACTGGGTAGAACCATTTAATTTTACCTTCGCGAATTTTTGAATGAACACAACATTTCCACTTCGGACTAAGAGGGTTTTGGGCGATTTTGAAGAGAGTTTCGAGGGCTTTCATCGGGTATGGATTCTTGGACTTAGAATACGTTATTATGGTGTAAAATCATGGATTAACACTGAAAACCCAAGGAAATAAAGGTTAAAAATGGAGGTCAGGGCTTGAAACTTAAGAGAGTTAAACTAGGGATTTGAGAGATCAAATGGATTCCAATTCTTATGAATTTTATATGTACGGACTCGTGGCGAGACGAGGAATCCAGTGATATGAATTTCGTAATTTTTTGAGAAGTGGGTCCGGAGCTCGGGTTTTGCCAACTTCGTGATTTTTGGTGTTTTTCGAGTTCTTTCAATTGGGTTATGTTTTATTAGTCTATTGTAATGTATTCCTTGTGGTTTTGATCAGATTCGGCGCACGAGGAGGTGGATTCAAGAAGAAAAGGCATAGCGGACTAGACTTGTGGCCGGTTTGAGGTGAGTAATAGATGCAGATGATGACCTGAGGGTTTGAAACCCCGGTATATCACACAGTGACGCTATATTAAGGCGAGAAACGTACTCTATGACGAGTGCGGGTCATTTGTGATTGGGGACTATGGCTTAGTCTGCCCTGAGTGATGTTCAAGTTGTGTTCTTGACTAGAGACTGATTATTAAACATCCTACTCGGATTTTTATGATATATTTAAGTTGTGTGCCGATTGTTTGTATCCCTTAGGGATTATTGTTACTGCTTCCATGATACTTAGCATGTTATATGATTTCAATCCTGAGTTAAGCACTGTTTTGAAATGCTTAATCACATTCCTAAGGTTTTAAAAACATAAACTATATCTTCCTAATAATTGGAACTGAGAACTATAACTTGACTTTGTTGTACGACTCACATGCATATTCTGTACTAAGTGTGGATCGGGCTGCACGCTGCAACAATGATATGATGATATTGCGCTTGGGCTTAGGAGCCCCTCCGGAGTCTGAACCCCCACAGTGAGCGCAGGTACCCAAATGAATCGAGCTGCACGCCGCAGCGGTCATGTGCATTGCATTCCATTCAAACATTGATATTTGTCTGTCATTGTCTTGTTGCCATTTTCACCGTTAATTGTGTTAAACTGTTATTGGTAGCTTTACATTGTGATATTTCGGGTATTCTCATTCTCAGTTATTATATATGCTTATTACTCACTGAGTTGGAAGTACTCATTTTACTCCCTGCACCATGTGTGCAGATTCAGGTGTTCCGGAGGCTTAGTAGCATTGTTGCTGCTCTCCAGATTATCTCAAGAGTTATCGAGGTAGCTACCTAGCGTCCGCGGGACCCGACTTCTCCCCCTTATCCATTTATATTTCCGCATCCTAGACTTATGTATTTTGAGAATTTATTATTCAGTTGTATTTAGAGGCTCTAGACTCGTGACCTCGGATCTTTTGGGAGTTGTATTGGTATTACTATGGCTTTCCGTATTGTTTCTATCTATTGTCAGAATTATTAATCTTGCTAACTATTATAAGTATCTAATTAACTGGTGATGAGTTTTCATACTCGGGTTGAGAGTGTTCGGGCTTGCCTAGCAATTGTGTTGGGCGCCATCATGACCGGGGTTGGGGTCGTGACAAGTTGGTATCAGAGCCTAGGTTACTAGGCCTCACGAGTCATGAGCCGGTTTAGTAGAGTCTCGCGGATCGGTACGGAGACGTCTGTATTTATCCTCAAGAGGCTGCAGAACCTTTGGAAACACTTCATATTCTTGAAATTCTTATCGTGCGGCTTTGTTGATCCGAGAACTAAATTTCTATATTCTATTCTCTCGCAGATGGCGAGAACCCATGCTACCGGACGTGGCGGACGACCACCATTACCATCCATTAGAGGCCGTGGTCGCGGTCGTGGTCGTGGTCGTGGTCGAGGCAGAGCAGCAGGGGCAGCACCTGCAGATCCACCAGTTGCCCCCATTCAGGACCAGGCTCTAGCTGTGGATGCTCCAGCAGCACCTGTTCAGGCACCGGCAGTGCCCATTATAATTCCTAGTTTCTAGGAGGCTTTAGCTCAGATCTTATCCGTCTGCACTTGCTTGGCTCAGGCTGTCTCAGCCACTACTGCCGCAGCTACCTCACAGATCGGGGGTGGTCATCAGACCCCCGCAGCTCGCACACCCGAGCAGGTTGTTCAGGGATTGCAGACACCGGGAGCAGCCCCAGCTCAGCCAGTTGCACCGGTTGCTCCAGTTGTGCCAATCACACCAGCTCCAGATTATGTGGTTCCAGTTATGCCAGACGATGAGCAGCGTCGACTAGAGAGGTTCGGTAGACTCCAGCCTCCGACGTTCAGTGGTATTGAGGGCGAGGGTGCCCAGGGATTTCTAGACAAGTGTCAGCGTATGCTTCGCACTGCAGGGATTTTGGAGTCGAGTGGAGTGGATTTTACTACCTTCCAGTTCTCAGGGCCGGCATTTACATGGTGGAAGGAGTTTGAGAGGCGTAGGCCTGTTGGAGCAGCGCCCCTTACTTGGCAGCAGTTCTCCACTCTCTTTCTGGAGAAGTATGTACTGCAGTCTCGTAGGGAGGAGCTGCATCGCCAGTTCGAGTGGTTGATTCAGGGGGACATGACTGTGACCCAGTACGAGTTGAGGTTTACGCAGCTAGCTCGGCATGCTACTTGGATGATCCCGACTGATCAGGAGAGGATTAGGAAGTTCGTGGATAGCCCCAACTATCCACTCCGCATTTTGATGACCAGAGAGAGGGTTATGAGTGATTCGTTCGAGGAGGTAGTCGAAATGGCTTGAGAGATTGAGACGGATCACCGTCGGGAGCGTGAGAAGAGGAAGGCCAAGAGGCCACGAGGTTCAGGTAGCTTCAGTGGTGCTCCGTCTAGGGGCCAGTTCCAGCGTGGCAGAGGTCGTTCCTTCAGACCTCCTCGGTCAGGTCGCCCAGAGCACAGTGGGGCTTCTTCAGGTCGTGGTCATCAGGGATTTCAGCAGGGCCAATCTTCACTTAGTGCCCTTCCAGCGCAGAGCTCTACTCCTGCTTCTTCAGCCCAGGGTTCATCTGCAGTGAGGGGTTCCCTTCAGTCCCCTTCTCCAGCACCGGGTAGTTGTTACGAGTGCGGTGAGTTTGGTCACATGAGGAGACAGTGTCCTCGGCTACGATGTGGTCGGTCTCAGCAGAGGGATTAGCCCTCCTCTTCTACTCCATCAACTTCAGCACCCTCCCAGTTAGGTAGGGGTGGGGGCCAGACAGCTAGGGGCCGCCCTAGGGGTGGAGACCGATCTGGTGGTGGTCAGGCTCGATTCTATGCTCTTCCGAACAGGAGGGACGCCATTGCATCAGATGTTGTTATCACAAGTATTATCTCAGTCTTCCATAGGGATGCTTCTGTCTTATTTGATCCCAGATCTACCTACTCTTATGTGTCTTCATATTTTGCCCATCATCTGGGTACGACCCGTGGTTGTCTTGCTTTGCCCGTGCACGTATCTACCCCGGTGGGTGATACTGTTATTGTAGATCATGTATATCGATCTTGTCTGGTGACTATTGGGGGTCTGGAGACCCGAGTCGACTTGTTGTTGTTGGGCATGGTAGATTTTGATACGATGCTGGGTATGGATTGGCTATCTCCGTACCATGCTATTCTGGACTGTCATGCTAAGACAGTTACGTTGGCTATTCTGGGTGTTCCGAGGATTGAGTGGCGAGGTATGACTGACTATGTACCCAACGGGGTGATCTCTTTCCTAAAGGCCCAGCAAATGGTTAGGAAAGGTTTTTTAATCGTATTTGGATTTTGTGAGGGATGTTGGAGCTGAGACTCCTAGTCTTGGTTCTATGCCCGTTGTGAGGGATTTCCCTAATGTGTTTCCAGCAGACCTATCGGGCATGCCGCCGGACAAGGACATTGATTTCGGTATTGATCTGGTGCCGGGCACTCAGCCCATCTCCATTCCTCTGTATCCTATGGCACCAGCGGAGTTGAAAGAACTAAAGGACCAGCTTTAGGAACTCCTAAATAAGGGGTTTATTCGTCCTAGCGTGTCACCGTAGGGTACACCGGTCCTATTTGTGAAGAAGAAGGATGGCACAATGAGAATGTGCATTGACTACAGGCAGTTGAACAAGGTGACAGTAAAGAACAAGTATCCACTACCGTGCATTGATGATTTGTTTGACCAGCTCCAGGGGGCAAGGGTATTCTCTAAGATTGATCTCCGTTTAGGCTATCACCAGCTAAAGATTAGGGATTCTGATATTATGAAGATGGCTTTCAGGACGAGATATGGGCACTATAAGTTTTTGGTTATGTCTTTCGGGCTGACTAATACCCCAGCCGCGTTCATGCATCTGATGAATAGTATATTTCGGCCGTATTTGGATTCATTTGTTATCATTTTTATTGATGATATCCTGGTGTACTCGCGTAGACAGGAGGAGCATGCTCAGCACTTGAGAGTGGTATTACAGAGATTCAGGGAGTAGAAGCTTTATGCAAAGTTCTCCAAGTGTGAGTTCTGGCTTGGATCTGTGGCTTTTCTGGGACACGTGGTGTCTAGTGATGGTATTCAGGTTGATCCAAAGAAGATAGAGGCGGTGCAGAGTTGGCCTAGACCGTCCTCAGCCACGGAGATCCGGAGTTTTCCCGGTTTGGCAGGATATTATCGCTGGTTCATCCAGGATTTTTCAACTATTGCTTCGCCCTTGACCAAGTTAATGTAGAAGGGTGCACCATTTGTATGGTCGGAGGAGTGCGAGGAGAGCTTTCAGAAGCTCAAGACAGCTTTGACCACAGCTCCAGTGTTAGTTTTTCCATCAGCTTCAGGTTCTTACACCGTGTATTGTGATGCTTCGAGAGTTGGGATCGGATGTGTGTTGATGCAGGAGGGAGAGTCATCGCATATGCTTCTCGTTAGTTGAAGCCTCATGAGAAGAACTACCCTGTACATGATTTGGAGTTGGCTACTATAGTTCATGCTTTGAAGATTTAGAGGCACTACTTATATGGCGTATCTTGTGAGGTATATACTGATCATCACAGCCTTCAGCATTTGTTCAAACAGAAGGATCTTAATTTGAGGCAGTGGAGGTGGCTTGAGTTACTCAAGGACTATGACATTACCATTTTGTATCATCCGGGGAAGGCCAATGTGGTGGCCGATGCTTTGAGCCGGAAGGTTGTGAGTATGGGTAGCTTGGCGTACATTCCAGTTGGGGAGAGGCCCTTTGCAGTTGATGTCCAGGCTTGGCCAATCGGATGGTGAGGCTAGATATTTCGAAGCCTGGTCGGGTGTTGGCTTGTGTAGTTTCTCGATCTTCCTTGTATGACCGCATCAGAGAGCGTCAGTATGATGATCCGCATTTGCTTATCCTTAAGGACAGGTTCAGCATGATGATGCCAGGGATATGACTATTGATAGTGATGGCGTGTTGAGGATGCAGGGCCGGATTTGCGTGCCCAATGTGGATGGGCTTCGGGAGTTGATATTGGAGGAGGCCCACAGCTCCCGGTATTCTATTCATCTAGGTGCCGCGAAGATGTATCAGGATTTGAGACAGCATTATTGGTGGAGGAGAATGAAGAAGGATATTGTGAGTCATGTATCTCGGTGTCTCAACTGTCAGCAGGTCAAGTATGAGCATCAGAGGCCCGGTGGCGTACTTCAGCACATGGATATTCCCGAGTGGAAGTGGGAGAGGATTACTGTGGGTTTTGTGAGTGGTCTCCCTCGGACAGCGAGGAAGTTTGATTCAATTTGGGTGATTGTGGATCGGCTAACCAAGTCCGCGCACTTCATTTCGGTGTGTACTACCTATTCTTCGGAGCGGTTAGCGGAGATTTTCATCCGGGAGATTGTACGGTTGCATGGGGTCCCATTTTCCATTATCTCAGATATGGGTACTCAGTTTACTTCCCAGTTTTGGAGGACTTTTCAGCGAGAGTTGGGCACACAGGTAGAGTTGAGCACAGCGTTTCATCCTCAGATGGACGGTCAGTCCGAGCATACCATTCAGATATTGGAGGACATGTTGCATGCCTGTGTTATTGATTTTGGAGGTTCTTGGGCTTAGTTCTTACCACTTGCAGAGCTTGCTTACAACAACAGCTACCAGTCCAGCATTCAGATGGCGCCGTATGAGGCCTTATATGGGAGACGGTGTAGATCTCTGGTTGTTTGGTTTGAGCCCGGCGAGGCTAGGCTATTGGGGACAGAGTTGGTCCAGGATGCCTTAGATAAGGTGAAAGTGATCCAGGAGAGACTTCGTACAGCCCAGTCGTGTCAGAAGAGTTATGCGGACAGGAACGTTCGAGATGTATCTTATATGGTGGGCGAGAAGGTCTTGTTGAAGGTTTCGGCTATGAAGGGTGTTATGAGATTTGGAAAGAAAGGGAAGCTGAGTCTACGGTTCATTGGTCCTTTTGAGATACTCAGGAGGATTGGGGAGGTGGCCTATATGCTTGCTTTTCCACCCAGCTTATCAGGGGTTCATCCGATATTTCATGTTTTTATGCTCCGAAAGTATGTTGGAGACCCGTCTCATGTATTATACTTCAGCACGGTTCAGTTGGATGATGATTTGACCTATGATGTGGAGCCAGTGGCTATTTTGGGTCGTCAGGTTCGGAGATTAAGGTCAAAGGATATAGCCTCGGTAAAGGTGCAGTGGAGAGGTCGGCCCGTGGAGGAGGCTACCTGGGAGACCGAGCAGGAGATGCGGAGCAAATATCCTCACCTATTTGAGGCTTCAGGTATATTTCTTGACCCGCTCGAGGACGAGCGTTTGTTTTAGTTGGGGAGGATGTGACGACCCAACCCGTCTTCATGTGAGTTACAAATCCCCAATGGTGCACGCCCACACGCTCATCACCTAGCATGTGCGTCACCTCACAGTAGTGAAACGATGTGAAATCCGGTGCTTCATACCCTCATGACAAGATTTAATATCATTACTTATGTGACGACCCGGCCTGTCATCACGTGAGTTACCGCACCGTTTCCCCCATATTATGTTTCTCTATGCTTCAATATCAGTATTTAAGGTGATCGAGTAGAATTGGATTGGTTTTAGATGGAAATGAGACACTTAGTCTCTTAAAGGAAAGCTTGATTTGAAAAAGTCAACCGGAAGTTGACTATTTAGTTAGAGGGATCGGATATGAATTCCGGTAATTGGGTTAGCTTCGGGGGCTGATTTGTGACTTAGGAGCGTGATCGGAATTGATTTTGGAGGTCCGGTGTAGAATTAGGCTTGAATTGGCGAGGTTAGTATTTTGGCGAATTCCGGTTAATAGGTGAGATTTTGATCCGAGGGTCGGAATGGAATTCCGAGAGTTGTTGTAGCTTCGTTAGGTGATTTTGGATATGTGTGCAAAATTTCAGGTCATTCGGACATCGTTTGGTCGGGTTTTTGATCGAATGCGAGTTTCGGAAGTTTTGGTTGAATTTAGGCTTTGATTTGAGGAAATTTGATGATTTTGATGTTAACTATAATGTTTTGACGGTTCGAGCAAGTTTGAGTAAGGTATTGGGTCACATCTGTGTTTTTGGTTGAGGTCCCGGGGGCCTCGGAATGAATTCGAGTGGTTGAACGAGAGAATTGGAAGTTGGAGATTTTGCTGGTTTTGTTGCAGTAGGTGTTTCCGCATCTGCGGAAAGGAGACCGCAGATGCGGCTCCGCGGAAGCGGTCGCAGGTGTTGTTTTTGGGGCTTTGGCATTTTCCACAAAAGCGGACTAAGGTCCGCATAAGCGGTCACCGCAGAAGCGGTTATAGACCGCAGAAGCGGTCCCGGGCGACTTAAGGAAAACCGCAGGTGTGGTGGGAAGGCCGCAGAAGCGGTAACCGCAGAAGCGGTAAGTTTGTCGCAGAAGCGAAAAGGACTGGGCAGAACATTTAAGTTAACCTTCGCAAATTTTTGAATGAACACAACATTTCCACTTCGGACTAAGAGGGTTTTGGGCGATTTTGAAGAGAGTTTCGATGGCTTTCATCAGGTATGGATTCTTGAACTTAGAATACGTTATTATGGTGTAAAATCATGGATTAACACTGAAACCCCAAGGAATTAAAGGTTAAAAATGGAGGTTAGGGCTTGAAACTTAAGAGAGTTAAACTAGGGATTTGAGAGGCCAAATGGACTCCGATTCTTGTGAATTTTATATGTACGGACTCGTGGCGAGACTAGGAATCCGGTGATATGAATTTCGTAATTTTTCAAGAAGTGGGCCCGGAGCTCAGGTTTTGCCAACTTCGTGATTTTTGGTGTTTTTCGAGTTCTTTCAATTGGGTTATGTTTTATTAGTCTATTGTAATGTATTCCTTGTGGTTTTGATCAGATTCGGCGCGCGAGGAGGTGGATTCGAGAGGAAAAGGCATAGCAGACTAGACTTATGGCCAGTTTGAGATGAGTAATAGATGTAGATGATGACCTGAGGGTTTAAAACCCCGGTATATCACACTGTGACACTATATTGAGGCGAGAAACGTACTCTATGACGAGTGCGGGGTCGTTTGTGATTAGGGACTATGGCTTAGTTCGCCCTGAGTGATGTTCAAGCTGTGTTCTTGACTAGAGACTGATTAGTAAACATCCTACTCGAATTTTTATGATATATTTGGGTTGTGTGCCGATTGTTTGTATCCCTTAGGGATTATTATCACTGCTTCCATGATGCTTAGCATGTTATATGATTTCAGTTCTGAGTTAAACATTGTTTTGAAATGCTTAGTCACATTCCTAAGGTTTTAAAAACTTAAACTATATCTTCCTAATAATTGGAATTGAGAACTATAACTTGACTTTGTTGTACGGCTCACATGCATATTCTGGACTAAGTGTGGATCGGGCTGCACGCCGCAGCGATGATATGATGATATTGCGCTTGGGCTGTAGGAGCCCCTCCGAAGTCTGAACCCCCACAGTGAGCGCGGGTACCGAAATGAATCGGGTTGCGCGCCGCAGCGGTCATGTGCATTGCATTCCATTTATATATTGATATTTGTCTGTCATTGTCTTGTTGCCATTTTCACCGTTAATTGTGCTAAACTATTGTTGGTAGCTTTACATTGTGGTATTTCGGGTATTCTCATTCTCAGTCATTATATATGCTTATTACTCACTGAGTTGGAAGTACTCATTTTACTCCCTGCACCATGTGTGCAGATTTAGATGTTCCGGAGGCTTAGTAGCGTTGTTGCTGCTCTCCAGATTATCTCAGGAGTTGTCGAGGTAACTGCCTGGCATCCGCAGGACCTGACTTCTCCCCCTTATCCATTTATATTTCCGCATCCTAGACTTATGTATTCTGAGAATTTATTACTCAGTTGTATTTAGAGGCTCTAGACTCGTGACCCCAGATCTTTTGGGAGTTGTATTGGTATTACTATGGCTTTCCGTATTGTTTCTATCTATTGTCAGAATAATTAATCTTGCTAACTGTTATAAGTATCAAATTAACTGGTGATGAGTTTTCATACTCGGGTTGAGAGTGTTCGGGCTTGCCTAGCAATTGTGTTGGGCGCCATCACGACCGGGGTTGGGGTCGTGACAACTTACCTTAAATCGGTCAAATCCTTACTTCGCGATGCTCTTGCCCCTCGACTCGGCTTCAAATCACTCCAAATCTATCCACAATCATAACAATACCATCAATATACACTAATGGAATGAATTCCAAAAAAACTATCAAATTAGGCATAAATCTCGAAATCCTCTCAAAATCGGCCCTGGGCCCACGTCTCGAAATCCGACAAAAATCAAAAAACTAGAAATTCCATCCACTCACGAGTCCACACATACAAAATTTATCAAAATCCGACCTCATTTAGTCACTCAAATCCTCAAAATCCACTCTCTAATTTTCAAGCCCTAAATTCCAAAATTTCTAGCTCAACTTCTCAATTAGATGATAAATAAAATCATAGAATCGTGAAATTTAAACCATTTTAGGTTATAATCACTTACCCCAACGTTGTCACACCTCCTTTTTTTTACTACACCCTCAAGAGGGTATAATAAATGAAGTTTTCTCCAATTTAAGTGACAATCAAAACGAGATTATTTTATAGATCAGAATCGCCACTTGAGATAGTTTATGGTGTCCCAAGTTACCGGTTTAAATCCCGAATCGAGGAAAAGATTGACTCTGTTTAACAGTCCGCGAACCAGAAATTCGGGTAAGGAATTCTATTAACCCGGGAGAAGGTGTTAGGCATTCCCGAGTTCCGTAATTCTAGCACGGTCGCTCAACTGTTATATTCGGCTTAATTATCTGATTTTAAAATATTTTGAACCTATGTGCAATTTTAACTTCTAACCCGCTTTTATTTAATTTAGGAATATTGCAACATTATTAAAACACGTCTTGAACCACGTCACATAAATGCATCCGCGGTCTTCGATATATTTTAACATTGTTGAGATTTGGATTTGGGTCACATAAATGCGCACCCGAATTTAGAAAGATGAATTATTAAAATAACGCGCCTAAAGCAACTACGCGTTAGCAAATTTGCGAGGGCCATAGAAATTTGCTAAATGGCGCACCTCGATTTCTAAGGATTCAAATATTAATTAAGCTAGGGCCATGCATTTTAAAATTTTATTTATTTTAAGACTCCATTTCAGATTTTATTAAATTACTAAATAATTTTAAACTTAACACTAAATGTTCTTTCATGAAACAAGATATCAGAACAATGGAAAGCTAGCAACATATATCAAATAAAGCATAGAATGTTAACACATATGTTATTGATAAAAATGAATTTCCTTTAAAACATTGACCCATTTATGTTATAAGTCTAACATGGACTTGTCAAATAATATTAGCCTAAAGACATAGATGGAAAAACTTTACATTTTAGTTACCTCTAAAACTAATCCAGATTGAACAAACAGAAACAAACTAAAGAAGAAAAAGGTAACAAAATTTAAATTGATCTAAAACAAAAAAAAAATAGAAGCATTGTAAGAAATAATTAGAAGATTAAAAGAATGAATCCCTCATTGATAGATTTCTAACCTTTGTTGCGTATAGAGAAAACAATAATTTCAGTTTTGGAAACGGAAACCATGCTACGACGTTCCACCCCAAACTCGCAGACCGGAGACCTCAACAAAACATATCCCAGACCGGCGACCCTGGATAGAATCGGAGACCAACGGCTAACAACGACCTCAACGCTCGCCGGAAAGCTCAGACTACATCAGAAAACAAATCGGACCAGCTCCATGACAGTAGCTCCTAATTTGGAGTTGTTTCTTGGCTGAAGCTCAATCCATTGAGGGAGATGTTAGGGTCGTTCGCTGGTTCTCCACTGGAGAAGAAGAAGCAAATTGACGGGTTCCTCTTAGGTATTAATAGAAGGGGTCGTTCAGGTGGCTTGACCTGGAGAATTGCGGCTGCCTCTCTTCTTAGGCATCTTTAGGTTAGTTTTTATTAAAGGAAGGTGGGTTTTTGGGTGTTGGGTCGGGTCAACCCGGTCTGGATTTGGGTTAGGGGAAAACTTGGGCTTCTAAAATGGTTTGGCTCAATTCAATTTAAAACCAACTTTTTTCCAATTTTCTTTTCTTTTTGTTGCTCTTTCTTTTCTTTCTTTAATAATTAAAAACTTAAAATAAATTCCTAAATTAATCCAAATTGTAAAATTAAGTTAATTGTCTAACCATAAAGTTTATAAAAATTAATTGATCCTAAATTTAAAGAGAAAAATTAATAATCCAAAATTTAAAGCTAAGAATATAAAAATAAGTCATTTTTGTGATTTTTATTTTTTAATAAAACAACTAACTAATTAATTAATCCTAAAATGTGAACAAAATCTAAATGCAATGCATGGTATTTTTTTATTTTTAATGGAAATTAAATATGCACAAAAATGCAAATAATTAATAAAATTTTACAAAAAATTCTATAAAATTGCAAAAAATGGGAAAAATTATTTTCTTATATTTTATGGGAGTAATTCAAATAGGGCAAAAATCACATGCTCATAGATGCCCCTCTTTGCTTGGAAACATGAAGAGTTTTCGTGCAAAGATAAAGTGAGCGGATACGAGCGATTTTTGCCCATTTGAATACTCTGTGGGAAGCATTTTGAAAAGATTTGACCGCAGCTTGCTTCCTAGGTTGCCTACATATCCTTGACTATAAAGGAATTAGGTTAGTGTAGTTAAGGAGAATGATGGAGTACCGAGGTGGAGAGTCGATCGAGGTATCATTCCGTCGAGGTTTCGGTCCGCGGTCCTGTTATTACATCCAAATCAAAAGAAATGAAAAGACTAACTAAGCCTGTCAACTATGAGTTACAAGATTCCTATCTATAAGTCTTCTGAAGCTTGATCTCGAGTATTAAATGGTTCTTTATGCAGACTTTAGATTTGAACCTTGACGCTTGCTAGTTGCAAGTGCTAGTTCATTCTTCCTCAACTTTTCGGACCAAACCTGGACTCCACACCATGCTTGTGACTTCAGTCATGTCTTAAGCAGCTCACATCTTCCATCAACTTCTGCATTTAGATTAACTTCCTGCCCTTCTTTTTTTCTTTATTGTGACTAACTTCTGTTGATCACCTCGGATTGTTGACTCACATTTTTGCCGCAAGCTTCTTTTGTTGCTGACTTGAATTGTAATCTGAGATGTTTTCCTTGTCTTCAGGTGGACGCTTGACTGCCAACTACACTATGAGATGTTTTTCCTTTCTCTGGGCGATGTCTGACTGCTGAAATTGAATGTATTCCCATGCTCTCCAGATGGGCTCCTGACTGCTGACTTGAATGTATTCCCTGCTCTCCAGGCGGGCTCCTGACTGCTGACTTGAATGTATTCCCTGCTCTCCAGGCGGGCTCCTGACTGCTAAAACTTGAATGTATTCCTTTGTTCTTCAGGCGGGCTCCTGACTGCTGACTTGAAATGTATTCCTCTATTCTTCAGGTGGGATCCTGACTTCAACAAAACAAATACAACAAAGAAAATCTTTTGCCCCAGTTTGGTGGCTGGGCATCATATTACCAGACATTAATAAAAATTTGAAAGCTAAAACTTGAATTGTACTCCCTCTGTTCTTCAGGCGAGCTCCTGAATGCTAAAACTTGAAATGTATTCCTCTGTTCTTCAAGCAGGCTCCTGACTGCTGACATGAAATATATTCCTCTATTCTTCAGGTGGGCTCCTGACTTCAACAAAACAAATACAACAAAGAAAATCGCTTGCCCCAGTTTGGTGGCTAGGCATCATATTACCAGATATTAATAAGAATTTGAAAGCTAAAACTTGAATTGTACTACCTCTGTTCTTCAGGCGAGCTCCTGACTGCTAAAACTTGAATGTATTTCTCTGTTTTCCAGGCGGGCTCCTGATTGCTGACTTGAAATATATTCCTCTGTTCTTCAGGCGGGCTCTTGATGGCTAACGTGAAATGTGTTCCTCTGTTCTTCAGGCGGGCTCCTGACTGTTAAAACTTGAATGTATTCCTCTATTCTCCAGGCGGGCTCCTGACTTCAACAAAACAAATACAACAAAGAAAATCTCTTGCCCCAGTTTGGTGGCTGGGCATCATATTACCAAATATTAATAAGAATTTGAAAGCTAAAACTTGAATTGTACTACCTCTGTTCTTCAGGCGGGCTCCTGAATGCTAAAACTTGAATGTATTCCTCTGTTCTCCAGGAGGGCTCCTGATTGCTGACTTGAAATGTATTCTTCTGTTCTTCAGGCGGGCTTCTAACGGCTAAAACTTGAATGTATTCCTCTGTTCTTCAGGCGAGCTCCTGACTGCTAAAACTTGAATGTATTCCTCTGTTCTCCAGGCGGGCTCCTGACTGCTAAAAGTTGAATGTATTTCTCTGTTCTCCAGGCGGGCTCCTGACTGCTAAAACTTGAATGTATTCCTCTGTTTTTCAGTCGGGCTCCTGATGGCTAAAACTTAAATGTATTCCTCTGTTCTCCAGGCGGGCTCCTGACTGCTAAAACTTGAAATGTATTCCTCTGTTCTCCAGGCGGGCTCCTGACTGCTAAAACTTGAAATGTATTCCTCTGTTCTCCAGGCGGGCTCCTGATTTCAATAATACAACAAAGAAAATCTCTTGCCCCAGTTTGGTGGATGGGCATCATATTACCAGACATTAATAAGAATCTGAAAGCTAAAACTTGAATTGTACTACCTTTGTTCTTCAGGCGGGCACCTGACCGCTGAACTTGAATGTATTCCTTCGTTCTCCAGGCGGGCTCCTGATTGCTAAAACTTGAAATGTATGCCTCTGTTCTCCAGGCGGGCTCCTGACTGCTGAAACTTGAAATGTATGCCTCTGTTCTCCAGGCGGGCTCCTGACTTCAACAAAATAGATAAAACAAAGAAAATCTTCTTCCCCAGTTTCAATCAAAGAAAAATTTTGTCAGTTTAAAATGGTGGTTAATTGATAGCATTCTTGTTGAAGATGTCTCCGCTACTGTGTTTTGCTTTGACCTGCTTCCCGAACTGGCCCTGAATCTCTTGACTTTCTGACTGTCTTTTAAACCCTATGACCTTCGATGACCCGAGTGTTTTATACTCACATTGTTGTTTCACATCTATGACCCCTTTTTATCTGAAACTTTGCGTCTCCATAAAATTATCCAACCGATCCACCGACGAAACTTTCGGTGACCCCTTGTAACTTACTTTGCATCATGCCATCTTTGGTACGTTCTGGCCCCACTGTGCTTTGCAATTGGGAAACTGGTAGTGAGCCTTGACATCCTTTCTTCTTTGTTTTGAACAAGACTGACATTGAAACATCTTAAAGAACAAACCTCAAAGGAATGAAATGCAATGACCTTGAGAGTTAAATATAAAGAGAATCCAAAACCGGACGACTTACAAAATAGGAAGAAAAGGGAAAGAGACTTATCTGAGTGGAACAGCTGGTACCATTGATCATGACATGCATTTCGTACTAATCGACCAATCCGTCCAACCAATCAACTTTCACTTGCCATGCTTTGTTTCCCCTGAGTTCCATAACCTGATTTCTTCAACCATAACCCTAACCATGTTCATCCTGCGGTATCCTGAACGGTTTTCACCCACAAATCCCTCTCATTGGTTCATCTGAAAAACTCACTTTCGCCTTGAGGTGCCCGCGAGGGTTTTCACCCATAAGACTCTCATTTTGATTTCTCTCAACTCACTTTCGCCTTACAGTGACCGTGAGGGTTTTCATCTATAAGACTCTCTCATTTTTCATTTCTCTCAGCTCGCGTCGCCTTACGGTGCCCGTGAGGGTTTTCACCAATAAGATTGTCTCATTTTCATCATTTTTCTACTTGGACCAGAGTGTTGTCCCTGACATGAATTACCTCTTCTTGCTTGACTTGGCATTTCTTGAAGACTGATCGGAAGGTCTTTCTTTGGACCGTAATGCAGGCTTTTGGACGGGGTTAGAAAGAAAGGGTATTAAAGGCTCAAAACAATTTAGATGGGTTTAAAATTACAACTTTCGGAATCAGATCTCCTACAACAACTGCAATTTCTACCCCAGTTTCACGCTTGGGGACTTTTGGATATTTATTATGATGGGATCGAACCGTGAGGCTGCCTACGTATCCTTAAAAGGAATCAGGTCGAACGTAGTTCATGACATAAAATTACTTTGTTGTTATGACATTTCTTCCATTTTCTCTCTTCTTCTTTTTTTCTCTTTTTCTTTTCTCCTTTTTTTCTTTCTTTTCATTGTTTCCTTTCTCTTTTTCCTTCACTTACTTTCCGCGCTTGTGTTTACGAATTTTGTCACTGATTCCAAAAGAGGGGTATGAAAGAAAATAAATGAGGCTCAAAGGGGTAATAAAAGATAAAGTGTTTAGATAGCAGAATCAAATGCCTTCGTCATTCCAATCTTCAAAATATTCCAAATACAAACAAATGCAATTAACTCAAAGGAAATCACACATAATATCTCTTGACTGCATCGGAATTGATGGCCAATTCAACACATTTTCCTTCTATGTCTGTCAAATACAAAACACCATTGGACAACACTCTCGTCACGACGAATGGCCGCTGCCAATTTGGGGCGAACTTGCCTTTGGCCTCAGCCTGATATGGAAGAATACGCCTCAACACTTGCTGACTCACTTCGAACATTCGTGGGCGCACCTTCTTATTATATGCTCTCGCCATTCTCCATTGATGCAACTGACCATGACACACTACTGCCAACCTTTCTCATCGATTAAACTCACTTACTCCGGGCGGGTTTTGACCCACTCATCATCATCATATTCCTTTTCCTCATCACACTCAACTTCTTGTGTTATTGTTTCAGAATTGGATTGGCTTTTAAGACTAGGCCGAAGATTCCTCATGCATGTCATGTCATTGAAACCAGCATAAAAGAACTGTACAAGAAAGAAAAGAAAAACAAAAATGAAACTATCAGGAATAAAGAAGAAGGGAAATTGCATTTCATTAAAATTGAAAGATAACAAGGTTTAACACATCCAAACGGACGGAACATAGAATCTAAATCATAACCCTGGAATAATCCAGACAAGTAAAGAAAATCAAAGCCTACTACCAAAACTCCCTCCGAGTAGGAAGAGGAGTAACTTCCCAATTGTTGATCTTCATATTTGTCCTGACAAAATGCACCTATTCGTCACCAGAACCTCCCCCAATTTCCACCATGTTCACTTCATCAAATAAACTTTGGATCCTCTCAAATCAACTCCTCATCAAAGACAACCACAGGCCTTAGAACTGCTGACACCGAATGCTTCACTGCCCCTGACTTGACAAAAGTCCTGAAGAGGTGTGGGATAGGCCTAGAGGGCGGCCATGCTTTCTTTTCCAACTTTGTAGCCTTCTTCACATCATCCCCTGTAGGCTTGAACCCCAGACCAAATGTACCCAGATTTTTACGTAGAGATATGGGCTGCACAATACCTTGCAAAGATGCGCCCAGACCTTTACCCGGCTCAAAACCATACTTCAACATCTCATTAGCTACCATGTAGATCGAAGGTGATAGCCTCGGCCTTGAAATGCATTTTCCTTCAAGAACCTTTTCAACAAAAATCATTTTGGAAGTTTGATAAGCTAAAGGTCCTTTATCATCTCCGGCCTCAATGAATGGAGCAGATGAATCTTCATAAAGGGATAAATCCTCCTCCCTACGCACAACTATCTCTTGTTTGTCCCACTCAAATTTCACCATTCGATGTAGCAATGATGGCACTGCCTTAGCCGCGTGTATCCAAGGCCTACCCAATAATAAATTATACGGGGCAACCACGTCTAGCACTTGAAAGTCCGCACTGAAACCAACTGGCCCTACCACCAATTCAAGCGTTATATCTCCAGCAGAGCTTTTTCCATTCCCATCAAGACCTCGAACACCTACACTGCTTATGTGAATTCTTTCGGTGTCAATCTTCAACTTTTGCAAAGTGGACAGAGGGCAAATATTTGAACTGGATCCATTATCCAACAATACTCTGGTGACAAAATAATTTTTGTACTTTACCGTGATACACAGAGCTCGATTGTGTTCCACACCCTCTATAGGAAGCTCATCACCCGCAAAAGTGATCCTATTTGCTTCGAAGATCCTGCCAACAATCTTTTCTAATTGATTTACTGTGATGTTATCAGGAACATGTGCCTCTTTCAGAATCTTCATTATGGCCCCGCGATGTTCATCTGATTGTGTCGACAAAGATAGCAGAAAAATATTAGCTGGAGTTGTCCTTAGTTGTTCAACAATTGAGTAGTCTTGCACTTTTATCTTTCTCAAGAACTCTTCGACATCCTCCTCGGTCACTGATTCCCTTATTGGCATTTGGTTACCCTTGAAGATCTTGGCCTTCCTTAGTTCTTTGGAGGTAAGACATCCTCTGAAATGATTCGATCCTCTGATCTCAACACATTCTTCCTCCACTTCTTTACCTTTGTGTGTCATTATTGCTCGTTTGCAGTTTCCCGAGACATCCTTTGCCTCAACCGCTGGATTTAATAACAACAGGGGTAGCAGGAGACCCTTTCACAACTACAACAGGCTTGCTTGGCATCCCTAATACCACCAACTTTGGCTTTTTCTGACTTGCCCCGACACCATTTGAAGGCCCTTCCGCAAACATCACATGTTTTCTAGATAGCTCAACTTGCTCTACAACCTTAGTGGGTTTTTCAATTTCAATGGGAGGCCTGAGATGAGGAGTGCACCAGTATGGATCCGAGGTCTTGAATGTTGGTTTTGTACCATAGTATTGGATATCAGGAACTTTGAGCAAGGTTTCACTAGAAGATAGAAGGATGTTGGCATGGGGAGGAGCTGCCAAAAAGGGAGCAGTTAATGACACGCTTGTATTGGCAAGTGGAGCATGAAAAGGCTGGGTCAAGGTGCCAGGGTAGTTGTGGCAAGGGGTAAAGCCTGGGGCATGTTGGGAGGAGAGTCCAACGGCATTGGGAATCTGGGATTGTGATGTTGTTGGGACGGAAGCAAGACTTCTAATGTAGCTAGTGGGGAATGAGGGTAGAGGGTGCCCACTAATCCAAGCCTGGTACATCTCTGCTATCTGACGTTTCAACCTTTGGGCCTCTTCTTTCAATTTAAATTCCGATTCGACATCACCTATGTTTGATCCCTTACTAGTCATGGTTGTCTTGCTATTTGACCCAGCGTGCATGGATGACTTGCTCGAATGCCACAAACTAACCACCTGTCTGGACTTAATATAACAAAACAAAGCCATCACGTTCGCGTTAGGGCATTTAACATAAGATAGTCTCGCTTTATGTGCAATGCACCTGGCCACAGTTATCGGTTCTAAAATGACTTTGCGGGTACAAAGGTCAGTTGGCATCATCCCAATTTGCTCATTTCAACCCTCTCCTTTCTTTTCTTTCCTCGCCCTTCTTTAGCTCGCTCATTTTCCTTCCCCTTTTTCCTTCTAATTATTGCTCTTTTGCTTCCTTCTCACTTCTCACCTCCCATAATTTCACCATCTTTTTTTTTTCTCTTTTCCTTTTTTTCTTTTTCTTTTCTTTTCTTTTTCTTTTAATAAAAAAAATGATTCGATCGATCCCTATGTAGGTTGCCTACGTATGATGACCCCGCATGAATCAGATCTTTACATAATTCTGGAAGATCGGGAATAGAGTAAACAAACTGAATTTTTTTTTTCTTTTATGACTACTCTGATGAGAAAAGAGAAATAAAAGAATTTGAATTTTCTAGACTTAATGTTCTATACCCTATTCCAAACTCAAGTTTAACAAGCGTATTTTTTCCTTTTGAAACAAATACTCTATTAAGGAAAAATCCTAAAAGAGAAAAATATTTTATGATTCTTTTTGTTTTTTTTAAGAAGGAAATCTAAAGAATAAACCACCAAAAACTATTTTGAATTTTTACTTGATGTCCCGATGCAGGATTAAGCAATGAAAAAGATAAAACAAAATATTTTTGGATTTTTAATTTAATTGCCTAAAGGAAGAAACTTTAAACAAAAGATAAAGTATGTTCTTTTTATTCTATGTACAATATCCTAAAACTCTAATAAAAAATAAAAATTTTCATTAATCTCCAAAGAAGAACTTCAAAAGAAAATCTTTTTTTTTATTGACACCTTAAAGAGAGCTTTTAAAGAATTACTAAAAGAAAATTCTCTTTTTTTGTTTGAATTTTGGTCCCAATATACTAAAGAAAACATAAAAATAATTCATCTAATTGCCTAAAGGAAAACAATCTCAAAGTTTTTTATCCATTTCTAGAATTAGTATTTCTAAGGAAAGCTTATAACGGAAATATAAAATGCAACATTTGTTTTTTATGAATTTTTGAGTTACAGCACATTTTTTCAGATACAAAATACAATAGTAATAAAAAAACTCGACATTACTATACAAAACTAAAAAGTAAAAGACGACATAAAAATAAAAATAAAATTAAAAAAATATCCTCAAGCTACTTCTGAATGCAGTGGCCCTAGGGTATCTATCCTGCTCAAACTCCGGTAAGTAAATCCACACCTGTATGAGAAAACTTAAACCAGCACTATGTGAGACATAACATTCCCTATTAGACACATGCAAGACATGGTTGCGATTATTTTTACAAATGACTTATTTAGCCAAAAGATGGCTAGAAGTGTAAAACTTGGCTAAGATCCCGCAAAGCCAAAATCCTAAGCTTACTAGGAAGACCGGACCCTATGTGGGTTGCCTACGTATCCCATCCCGAAAGACGAGAATCAGGTATGCGTAGTTCGGACAGATTGGATACGGTTGAGAATTAAAAAATAATTAATTTAGAGAAAACATATTTTTGCTTTTCTAGAAAAATAATGAAACATGCAAAATCTTTTTGGATTTTCTTTTCCCTTTTTTTTGATTTTTGATTTTTGATTTTTTGAAAAATGGTGAAAAAGTGCAAAATTTATTTATTTTTTTTAACAAATATACCACTAGGCATGCTACCTAGTGGCTAATATATAAATAAAATCCCAAAAGGGTCCAAAGTGTACAAGTTGTCCAACAAAACCAAAAGAAGTCTAAAAATATAATAAGCTAGGATCTCTAACAAATATAAATAGCTAGCTATTACAAGATATCCAAGTGAATGCTTCCATCTTCTGTGACTGTGTGACTCCTAATGCCCATTTCAGATACCAAGTAGCACCTATCAAGCTCTCACCAGGCGCCAGGGTATTGGTGGTATAGGCAATGAAAGAGTCCAAACAACAAATCCACAGTACTGAAGCAAATAATGTCTTCCAAGTATGAGTGATGATGCCATATGATTGATCAGCAATTGTCACCTACAAAATCCATAGCAAACATACATTGTCTACTGCAATGTCATCTCCAGAATGAGTGTGTGAACACACTGATACCACTGGACAATGACAAACCAGCATCCAATTTATCCCAAACCAACACAGATGAAATATAAGGATGTGTTTGCTTGAGTGAGATTTCCTTAATACAACTGCAGCTTCCAGTATATGCAAGATATTCCAAACACTTTCCTATATATGTATAGCATGATCCTGCACTCCTTTAGACTTCCAATATTGATAATGAATCAAAATCAAAACCTTAGGATGCATAAAACTTCAAACAATGTATAACAAAAAGAGATGTTCCTATAGATGTTCCTGAAGGTTTGCCTAAAGATGTTCCTGAGGCTTTTCATGAAGATACAGTCTTGATCTCTTATGAACATTGCCACTACACTCCCAGAATGAGCATGAGGACATGCTAATACCACTGGGAAATGCAATAACAATCTCCTGAGGTTACCAAGTACCAATTCAAATAGTTCTTTTACATTTGGATTTGTCCTCATAGTGAACTGCTGCACCATCAATAACCTGCTTCTCACACGAATCTTGTGCTCTATCAAAGCATCATCAGAATGAGCATGTAACCATTCTAATACCACTGATAAGTACCTTAATAAAACACAATAAAAACCCAAGAATAAATAAGCAGATAGGTGCAGAATCAGACCATGTGCTAACATTAATCAGGTGCTTTTCTTTTTGCTAATCTGACCCTAAGATTAGGAGTTTGTGCTTTGTCAAGATTGATTATTCTCCTCCCTACACTAGGCAGTTCAGCAACTGTATGAAACTCTAATGTACCTGCAAAAGAAAACACAATGTTAGCTATAAAATCTGCCACTGCATTCCCTTCTCTGAACACATGTTGAATGATCACATTGAAGTTGTCCTTAATATCCTTGATTCTTCTCACTTCATGTATGATCATCCATGGAGGTTCCCATTCCCCTTCAATCACCTTCTTCATCACCAGTGAATTAGTTTCCAAAATGAGAGAGTGAAGGTTATGTTCCACACAATATTCCAAACCTTGAACAATGGCCTTTGCCTCAGCTACTACATTTGTTGTTTCCCCCAAGTCGAATGCCCTTGCATATATCAAATCACCTTGATCATCTCTGACATAAAATCCAAGTGAGATAGGACCTGGATTACCCTTGGATGCACCATCAGTATTGCATTTGTACCACCCTTGAAAAGGAAACTGCCATGTGACTCTTCTTGTAATTAACATAGGCTTGTATCTCTCAAAGAATTGAATCATATCTGGCCATAGCAAAGGTATATTAGACATCCAGCCATACCTCACCTTTTCTAAGTAGTGTAGTGTTCTATTTAACTTAACGTATTACCCTATTTGTAGAAATTGATCCTCCATGTTTTCCTGCATTTCTCTTCAAGTAATGATAGCAGGAGCTGCTTAATATAATGGTTTTAGCTTTGGACAACATTGTAGATTCCACCAATGCCTTATGACTTGCTTCAACTGCACCAAAGGTACTGTGATTCCTTGCAGCTCCCATGAATAAATTTCACACTTTATTTGCAGTAACACTAGTGAGAAAGATATGCTCTATAGTCTCCTCCTGTGGCTGTTGACAACACCAGCATCTGGACATCACCATTTGGCCCTGTCTCCTCCACATATCATCTGTAGCTATCTTCCCCCTCCATAGTCTCCATAAGAAAAAGGAAATCTTAAATGGTAACCATTTGATACACATGTGATTGAATTCCCGATTTACATTAGCTCTATGCCTTACAATTTGCCATGCACTGCTCACACTGAACTTACCTGAAGGTGTAGGCATCCAGTATGGGATATCCCAATGACCTCCACTGCATTCATAGTGTATATTAAGTCTCACATGATCAGCTATTTCCTCAGTAAGACTTTGATCCAGGAGAGAAACATTCCATGTTTTTTGATGCCTAAGTTCTGATATTTCTTGAAGATCTTCATTGATTGGAAAATCTTCAGGAAGTACATGATATAGTGCTCCCAAGCCAGTCCAATTCTCATGCCATATATTGGTTGATCCACTCTTCATCACCCATAGGATCTCATGCTCCACCTCTTCCCTATCATGTAGCATTTTCCTCCAAACATGTGATCCTTTTCTGAACTCTACTACTATTGGCAGTTCCTTCTTACAATATTTATTCCAGATAAAGTTGGACCACAGTGATTTGGTAGTCCTAAACCTCCACCAAAGCTTAGCAAACAATGCCTTAGATACATCATGTAAGGATCTGAATCCTAATCCCCCTTCCTCTTTAGGTAAGCATGGGTTTTTCCAAGAAGACCAATGTCTGCTTCTTCCCTCTTCCTTTGTACTCCAGAAGAATCTTGCAAACAATTTGTGCAGATGATCTAAAATGTTTTTTGGTGGATCCAGTACTGAAAGCATATGGATTGACATGCTTTGCAACACACTTGATATGAGTGTGGCTTTCCCTCCAAATGATAACAACTTGTCTTTCCATGAATGTAGCTTAGATTTCACCTTTGTGATCAGCTCATTATAGTACTCTTTCCTCCTTCTGGTATAGAAAATAGGGCAGCCAAGATATGTAAAGGAAATTTACCTCTTGCAAAACCAATTATGTCTCCCACTGCTTGATATATTCCATGAGCCACCTTATCATGCATGTAGTATGAGCTTTTAGATTTGTTTATCATCTGTCATGATACTTTCTCATAGTCTCCCAACACTCTCATTATTTTGCTCAACGATTGGGGGTGTGCAGATGCAAAGATAATAGTATCGTCAGCATATGCTAGATGATTCAAAGGATCGGACCATTTAGGCATCCCAAACCCCACAAAAGATCTATCTTCAAACAGCTTATTCAAAGATCTTGATAGCACCTGTCACACCTCCTTTTTTACTACTACACCCCGCGAAGGGCGTAAAGGAGTTTTTCTAATTAAAGGACAGTCGGAACGGGATTTATTTATTATTTTTGCTTAGAGTCGCCACTTGGGAGATTAATGGTGTCCCAAGTCACCGGTTGAATCCCGAACAGAGGAAATATGACTCTGTTAACAGTCCGCGAACCAGAAATTCGGATAAGGAATTCTGTTAACCCGGGAGAAGGTGTTAGGTATTCCCGGATTCCGTGGTTCTAACATGGTCGCTCAACTGTTGTATTTGATTTTATCTGATTCCCATATGTGTTCTATTTTTATGTGCCTTTTATTAATAACCTGCTTTGATTATATTTATTATTTATTTTTACAAGAATTGCAACGTCGTGAAAATGTATCACGAACCACGCCGTACCAGTACGCCCGTGGCCTTTAACACATTTCAACTTCGTTGAGATTTGGATTTGGGTCACATAAATGTGCACCCATTTTGAGAAAGTAATTTTATTAACATACGCGCCTGAAGCGACTACGTGTTTATTAACTTTGGGAAAGACCGTGAAATTCGCTGAACGGTCCTTCCAATTCTAAGTATTTTGAATTGATCATTTATTGAGGGTCCCGCAATTTTATTCTTTGCTTTTGGCGAGGCTCATCTCATTTATATTATTAAAGGTCAATCCTAAGTAAACTATATTCCTTATTTGTTTTCGTCCTTAAATCCAAAGCAAAAATCCTAATTAATTTGTTATATGAACATTTATTTATTGTATATAAACAATCTCCA
>MU770714.1:50361-62915 GCA_026770625.1 Nicotiana glauca | reverse complement strand
AAAAATTGTAAAATTATTTAATTTGCAACTTTTGGAATAATTTGCTTAGGGCAAAAATCACGTGCTCACACTAGGCTGAAACCTTAAGTTTAAAGGACAAAATACTAGGCGACATACATAACAAGTAAGAATACACATAAAGGGAACATACAAAGGCAAATAAGAGGCTCACAATTCCCTCCACAAGTAAGGATGTAGTTGGCACGTCTTTTAACACATTTTAAGGTCTCAAAGTAGAGATTTTTAAAGAAAAGGAACGAGTGACAGCAGTTAGGGTAAGTAAAAAGAAAGCTAAGGAAACTGTTAAAACCTGGTTTGAAAAAAGTTAAAGACTTGAAAATACAGTAGTTTAAATCAAAGCACCACGATTCTGGGCAGAAAAGGTAGCCCAGCAATTTGAAAACTTAATAGAGCAAGAATCAAAAATCAGTGAGAATAGATACATGATTTCAAAGAAAAACTTGTTCCCAGATAGAGATGGATTTTCAGTAAAAGGGTGACCCCCAAAGAGTCACAACAGGAATGAGAGTGGCAGAATTTAAATTAAACCTAGTTGATTAGTCTTAAACTGATAAGAACAGGGTTAATCAATTCTTATTAGGGCCTAAAGCTTGCCTAGGCAACGTACGCATTTCCTACTTGCCTTAAAAAGGGGTGAACATGCATATTAATTCCAGTTTTAAAGAGAAGACGCAGTCAACCAAACTTATGTTATTAAATTAAACAGCTGGTGAGGCGTTCAACAATTGCAACCCTAATTAACATGATATCTAACGCACATAAAGCTCCTAAAGCATGGTCTCTAAATGCAGTAGTAGTTTTTAACAGTTATTTGTTAATTACTAATTGATTACAAAGTGAGTATAACAATCTGAAAGTAAAGAGCTTAAGACAGGATATCTAGGTGTGAGATGCATGTCCTACACATGGCTTCTATTGCACAAATTGGTAAGTAAATCCCTATAGACATGTTCTCTACCCATTAACTAAACTAAGCATGCATAATCCCTCCCAATTTCACTATAGCCCCAATCAGTTGTTTATAAGTTATTACAAACCGTGATAGCTGAATAACATAATGAAAAATAAATAAGAAACTACTCTATAGGGAGCCTTCAACCAGGCCCAATCTTCCAACCTCACTTCTTTCGAGTTTCACAGCCTTGACCATGGTTTAGGTGTGACAAAGCTCCCTAAGGGCCCAATGGGGGTCCTTGGCCAATATCAGCACCCAAACACTACCAAAATATTGAACAAGTGCAGTGTGGAATTACCAGACTTGTGAATCAAAGTTCAATGGACACTCAAAGGTACCCAAGGCAATGCTTACACGAAGGGGGTAGAACCTAGACTCTAGGAGTAGTGAGAGTGTGATAGAATTTTCTTTAAAGAAATTGAGTTGAAAAGTGGTTTAAAAAAATGATCGATGTAGAACCAGTTTAGAAAGAAAAACAATGGGACAGTTTTGACAAACCCACAGCCAAAATACTTCATATAGTTCTGGTAGTAAACACAGACGGGGAAAAGGGAAGTGGGGGCAAGTAGTTCACATGTAATAACACAATTGCACCTAGATACCAAAGGAAAGCATTTCAAAACTTAGACAGTCACACCGACTTGCATCTAAAAGGGCTCATGATTGCATGCTGAGAATGTACTAGGGCTAGGGGGGTAGGAGAGAACATGCATTAAGCAAATCAGTAGACATAAACTGACACAGTGGCATGTTGGTTACAATAAGAACAGCAGAACCATAAGTAAAAGCGTAGAAGAAACAAAATAAAGTGCAGCATGTATAAAAGCATATTGTTTTGGATGCTACAAATCAAATAGAGGGCATACCAGTCAAGGATGAGATAGTGTGAAGTAGTAGTGTGCAGGGAAGTAAGCAGTAGTATGCAGACCAAACAATCAGCAATGTATAGAGTAGGAGAATAGTAGAGCAGCCCTAAAATCACTCAGTCTTGGGTTTCAGCCGACTGAATAATCAATAGTCAATAGGGAAAATGGGAGAGGATGTGTAGGAAATAAGAGAGAACACTGAGTATGCTTATGTGTAGACTGATTATAATTATAGAGGATGTGTAGACTGATTATAATTATAAAAAAATACCTATTAGAATCAATTAAAAACTCGGATTCCTTTAAATTAGGGAGTCATAGCTCAAACGGTACAAATTGCATCAAATAAGGAAGGAGTTTGCAAGACTGATAGTACAAAATAATTACAAGTAAGGAAAGTAAAAAGAAATAAAAATATTGTGCACATAAACAGACGGATTACAGACTGATTTTGAAAATAATTGGTTTAGAAAATAACGGGCGAGATGGAAAATCACAGGGAGTCAACACTAAGTAAGGAATGCATCTCACAAGCGAGGAAGTGACTCAAGTCAGTAAAAAAACCTCCAAAGAAACCATATACAAAAAAATCAGGGATTCAAAGAGCTACATAGAATCGTCAGAACACTTTAGTAAAAAGAGACAATTAGACCTATTTAAACACAATAGGCACAAAACCAAGAACCCTAAGTAAGAAATCACAGAATTAGTGGAACGTCAGAACCAATTGACACATAGAAATTAGGAGATAACTCAGAAGATTACACAAACAAGCAGAAATATCAACACAAACATATAGGACTAGAAGATGTAGTGATTTTGAAATAGGTTCATAAACCCTAATTTTAAAAGAAGAAAAAAACATTGAAAAATTGAACAATCAAAAAGGTCGAGTAGAGAGTAGTGTAAAACATAAAATAATAAGTTAAAAATTGTTTAAAAGACAAATCTTTAAGAAAATTAGGGTTTCGTAATAAACCAGTGAGAGGTAAGGAACCTGGCTGTGAAAATCGTCAATAATGATGCTCGTAGCACCATCGAACCATAACCCATCGGAGAAAGATCGGAGATAAGCCAGGCAAAGCTTCCGATGACCATCTTGTATGGTGGAGGCTTTTGGAGTCTCGAAGATAGAGGGAATCAATGAGACAAGGTTTCACGGCGGTTGGTGGTCGATAGAAGTAAGGTTGGAGGTGGCCAGAGAGGCGGTAGATTCATCAGAGACGAGAGAGAGAACCAGAAGGTTCTATAGAGAAGGGAGAGCAAGAGTCAGTATAGAGAGTGAGAGGGATCTTCTGAAAATGAGGGGTTTGGTAGGGGGGTTGTTAGATTTTAATTTTGGAAATAAAACCTGGGTCGTTGATCTTACTTGATCAACGACTCAGATTAGATCAAGGCTGGATTGGGTCATTAAATTGGGTATGGGTGATTTGAGAATTGGGTCAGGGGATTTGGGGTTGGAATTGGGGTTCAATTTGTGGTTAAAATTGAAATGCAAAGGGGTTATAATTGAAATAGATGAGGCTAAATGTTAAACAGACATTTCTTCCCTTTTTATTTTAATAAAAATAGTTAAAATAATTTAAGAACCCAATTAAAGCACTAAATTGATTAATAACATATAAATGTTAATTAAAAAAATATTGGGAGTAATTTTATAATTATAAAATACTATTAATCGGAAAATAGGCTATAATTGCAATTATAGAAATTTAGCTTTAAAAATGCCAAATAAATTATGCAAAAATCACCTTAATTATATCTGGGTGTAAATATGAGAATAAAATAAATTATTCACCAAAATGATAGTCTGGAAATAATTATTGAATTTTGTACTATTAAAATAGACAACAAATTGATTTTAAATTCTTTAAAATAAGGGAAATATACCAAAACTCTTGGGTATGCTTATATATGCATGTACATATTATTTTGAGAACATTTTTGAGTATATTAAATACATAGAGAAAAATTGGGTATCAACAACTGCCCCTCTTACCCGGGAAGGATGAGAGAGTTGTCAGGTAAAGATAGGATGAACAATTTTGACCGAGAGAAACGACTTGCAAAGGTTTTGACTGAGCTCTGGTTTCTGAGATGCCTACATATCCCTGGTTTTACAGGAATCAGGTCATATGTAGTTCGGGATACATCGACAGAGTATGCCAACGGAGATTTTGAAGAGACGGGCGCAATATTTAGGTTGGGAAGGGTGGTCAGGAACTCATGGGCTACGAGAACCGGAGCAAGATCGCTTCTGCTGTAATGGCCATTTCTTGTTGATGTACCTGCAATTGTGTAATACAAGCATATCGTGCAGAATTGAAACATGATGCAAGTTCCCATTAAACCATGAATGTTGTCTTTGGACGGTTAGGATGACGTCCCTAAACCATGACGTCCTGGGCCATGAAGCGAATAATAAAGGATTCACAGGCTATGAAATGATGTTGTCAAGCTATGATGATGGTGCCTCTGAACCATGATGCCTTTAAATAATGATGTGCAGAATATAAAGCAGGATCCTCAGGCCATGGCATGGCGTTCTCGGGCTATGAAAATGGTGCCTCCGAACAATGACGCCCTTGGACAGCTTGGCGGTATTTCAGCCCATGAAAATGCGATATTTGGCGGTATTTCAGCCGATGTAAAGCATAAATATAAAATGGCGATATTTCAGTCGACGAAGGTTTAAACATAAACTGGCAATCTTTCAGCCGATACAAAGAATTAAATAAAGTTGGCGATGTTTTCAGCCGATGTAGAAACATATAAATGGTGATATTTCATCTGATAGAAATTTAAATAGAAACCTGGCGATTTTTTCGGCCGATGTAACGATTTGAATGCATTTGGCAATCTTTCAGCCGATATGAGGGATTTAAACAAAATTGGCGGTGTTTCCGCCATGCAAGATTTAAATAAAGCTGGCGGTATTTCAACCGATGCAAATAAGAGGTGGCAATATTTCGGCCATGCAGGATGGAGACACTACTTAGTCTTGGAAGGCAAAAAAGTGGCCTTATGCAATATAGGGAAATACAGGATGGAGACGGCGCTTAGTCTCTGAAGGCAGAAAGGTAGCCTTATGCAATGCAAGAAAATGCAGGATGGAGGTAGAGCTTAACCTCGGAAGGCAAAAAAGTAGCCTTATGCAATGCAGGGAGATGCAGGATGGAGGTAGAGCTAAATCTCGGAAGGCAGAAAAGTAGCCTTATGCAATGCAAGAAAATGCAGGACGGAGGTAGTGCTTAACCTCGGAAGGCAGAAATGTAGCCTTATACAATGCAAGGAAATGCAGGATGGAGGTAGTGCTTAACCTTGGAAGGCAATGCAAGGAAATGCAGGATGGAGACAGTGCTTAGTCTCGGAAGGCAGAAAGTAGTCTTATGCAATGCAATAAATAAAGGCAAAGAGTAACAAAATCTCTTAGGTGAGAGGTGATAGCTGACAGTTAGTAGTCCTTGTGGTTGTTGGGGATGTTGTATGCTAATATCGCTCGAAAAATGGGTGATGATCCTGAGAATTGTATTCCTGAAAAGTGTGAGTTTGTAATCGTATCCAATGATTTTATGTTTTTGGGGTTCCTGCATTTAATGAAAGATTGTGAGTTTTGTCAGGGGGAAGGTTAGTTCGTCTTCCCGCGGACTGCGCTCGTCCTACTCGGCTCTTGTTTTCATTGGGGTAGCATTGCTAAAAAGCAATTTTGATAGTATCCATGCATAATTTGGTAACATAATTTAAAAATATGATGTAAATAAGTAATAGATAACAAATAAAATGATTTTTTTAGAAGAACTGATGACTGTGACGTGGTTCAAGATATTGCAACCTCTTTTGCTCCAAAATTTTGAGGGTCCTCCTCAAAATTCTGCCACATATTACTGAGTTGGTGCCTCTAACGGCTGCGCATGAAGAATGGTGAGAATCATTTTCTAAATTTTGAGGGTCCTCCTCAAAATTCTGCCCCAGTATCCAATGTCGGGGGAAATGAAAATTTTGTTGAATTGTGACCAAACCCATAGGGCTGCCTACGTATCCCTTCTTAAACGGGAATCAGGTCAGGCGTAGTTCAAATTTTCTTAATATCTTCTTGATGTTCTTATTATCCGCTTCTACAGCTCCACTCATCTGAGATCTGTAGGTTGTAAAATTTTTGTGTTTAATCTTAAACATTTCACACATCGCTTTCATCAGGTCACTGTTGAGATTGGAACCATTATCAGTGATGATCGACTCTGGGATGCCAAACCGACTAATGATATGGTCGCAGACAAAGCCTACCACAACCTTCTTGGTTACTGCCTTATATAATGTTGCTTCAACCCATTTGGTGAAATAATCAATTGCCAGTAAAATGAACATGTGCCCGTTTGATGCGGCAAGCTCGATAGGTCCAATGACATCCATCCCCCAAATGGCAAACGACCATGGTGAGCTTGTTGCATTGAGCTCGTTAGGAGGCACCTTTATCATGTCTGCATGAATTTGGCAATGATGGAATTTCTGAACATACTGGATGCATTATGTCTCCATGGTTATCTAGAAGTAACCAGCTCGGAGTATTTTCTTGGCTAAGATGAAACCATTCATGTGCGGGCCACATGTCCCTGCATGAACCTCCTTCAACAACCTGGATGCTTCCTTGCCTCGACACACCTTAGCAATCCCAAATCGGGAGTCCTCCTATACAAGATTCCTCTGCTGTGAAATTTGGATAACCTCCGTAGTGTGTGCTTTTGAGTAGCATTTGCATGTTCTGGTTACTCTCATGTTGACATATACTTCTTAATGTCATGGAACCATGGTTTTCCATCTACTTCTTCCTCTACATGATCACAATAAGCAGGTTGATCCTGGATTTTTACTGGGATAGGATCGATGAAATTCTTATCTGGGTGCTGAATCATGGATGATAGAGTGGCCAATGCATCAGCGAACTCATTCTGAATTCTGGGAACATGCCAGAACGCTATCTCTGTAACCACTCCCCAACTCTTGTACGTGATGTAGGTATGGGAGTATCTTGGAGTTCTTGGTTGCCCATTCTTCCCTAACCTGATGTATGAGCAAGTTGGAATCCCCGATCACTAGTAACTCCGGAACGTTCATGTTAATGGCCATTTTGAGCCCCAAGATGCAGGCTTCATACTCAGCCATGTTGTTGGTGCACGAGAACCTGAGTTTGGCGGACACCGGATAATGCTGGCCTATTTATGATACTATAACTGCTCCTATGCCAATGTCTTTAAAGTTTGCTGCTCCGTCGAAAAACATTCTCCAGCCATCATATGATTCTGCGATGTCTTCTCCTATGAAATAAACCTCCGTATCGATAAAATATGTCTTTAGAGGCTTGTATTCTCCGCCCATGGGGTTTTCAGCAAGATGATCAGCTATTGACTGTCCTTTGATTGCTTTCTGAGTCACATACACGGTATCAAACTCACTCAGCAGGATTTGCCATTTGACTAGCTTGCCCATGGGCATGGGCTTCTGAAAGATGTACTTCAGTGAATCCATCCTTGGTATGAGATAAGTAGTATAGGAATAGAAATAATGCCTCAACTTCTGAATTACCCAAGCCATAGCATAACAGGTGCATTTTATAGGGAATACGGGGCCTCGTGCAGGGTGAACTTCTTGCTGAGATAGTAGATGGCTTGCTCCTTTCTCCACGTTTCATCATGTTGTCCTAAAACACAGCCGAACGCTCCATCTTGTACTGCAAGGTAAAGCAATAGAGGTCTACCTGGTTCAGGCGGGGCTAGGACTGGCGACGTTGATAGGTATTCCTTGATTCTTTCGAAGGCCTTTTGACAATCATCAGTCCATTTAGTGGCGACGTCCTTCTTCAACATCTTAAAGATTAGTTCACAAATGACAGTAGACTGGGCTATGAATCGGCTGATGTAGTTGAGTCTCCCTAAGAAACTCATAACCTCTTTCTTGTTCTTTGGCAATAGCAATTATTGAATGTACTTAACCTTTGAAAGATCCAGTTATATTCTTCATCGACTTACAATGAACCCGAGCAATTTTTTGGAAAGAACCCCGAATGCACATTTGGCGGGATTCAGTTTCAAGTTATACCTTCTCAATCCGTCGAAGAACTTTATTAAATCTTCCACGTAGTCAGTGGCTTTCTTGGATTTGATGATGACATCATCTACATACACCTCGATCTCTTTGTGGATCATGTCATGGAAAACAGTAGTCATGGCCCTCATGTAGGTGGCCCCAGCATTCTTTAATCCAAACGGCATCATCTTGTAGCAATAAATTCCCCACGGTGTAATGAAATCCATTTTCTCTGCATCTTCTTTGTCCATCCATATCTGATGTACCCAGCAAAACAATCGACGAATGACTGCAGCTCGTGCTTGGCGCAGTTGTCAATCAGGATGTGTATGTTTGGCAAAGGGAAGTCGTCTTTTGGACTGGCCCAGTTGAGGTCCCGGTAGTCGATACAAATTCTGACTTTCCTATCCTTCTTTGGAACTGGCACAATGTTGGCTAACCATGTCGGGTATTCTACTACCCTGAGGACCTTGGCTTTGACTTGTTTGGTAGCTTCTTCCTTGATTTTCAAACTTATGTTTGGCTTGAACTTTCTGAGCTTCTGCTTTACCAGCGGACATGTCAGATCTGTTGGCAGTTTGTGAGCTACAATAGATGTACTGAGGCAGATCATATCATCATATGTCCAGGCAAATATGTCCTCAAATTCTTTTAAGAACTCTGTGTACTCCTTCTTTTCTGATGTTGACAGATGAACACTGATGCGCGTTTCCTTGATATTCTCTGCACCCCCCATATTGACGACCTCAGTTTTGTCCAAGTTAGACTTAGGCCTATTCTAAATATCCTCAACCTCTTTAACGACCTCTTCTGGTATTTCATCATCTTCTGAGTCTATATCTGTTTGTTCCATTACTTCGTCGCATGTCACATTCGTCAGTTCATCAAGATAAGTAATAATAATGATGTGTAAAAAATAAAGTAAATGGAAGAGAAAATAATAAGAAGCTGAAGTACTTTGATTAATTCCAAAATTGTTTTGAACATTGGAGCTCTTTTTCGAAATTTAGAGATAATACCGAAAGGAAATCAACTAATAAAAAAGCAAAATAATGCATAGTGCTTTGTTCAGCCTTGCTATCCTGAAGCTCTCTAGGCCTTGGTGGTTCTAATGGACCAATTGTTGAGGTACTCTCCTTGGTTCACCACCTGTATGGAAGGGCCTTCCTCCCCTTTCTCCTCAAGAATGACATGACAGTCTATATTGTCATCTTCTAAGAACAGGTTCTTCATTGCGGCCAATGTTTCATCTTCCTTTGACCCATACATGATGTCGGCTGGCTGGAAAGTTTGTTCCAGACAGGGTATCGGGTGCTCCAGTGGATAGTAAGGGTCGCGCCATGGTGACGTCCAATTCTAGAATTCTTCCCAAGTATATCCATACCCTAACCCGAAAGTGGTATCATGCTTCTTCAGTTTGATGGGCTTGGTGTTTCCCTGGAGGTTATTGCCGAGCCCTTTGCTAGGTTCATACCCGCTCCAATTCAGGATACTCTCTATCTTGTTATCCTACCATTTATCTTTGTCCACGGCGTTGACTCGCTTAATGTGGTTGTAAGTTTATCCTCCAAGCTTCCTTCTCCCCTCAATCTCCAGGATGGTTTGACGACTGTATATGGGGTTACTCCCGTCACCATGAATAATCACCTCTTGGTGATTCCACTCGAACTTCACTGCCTGGTGCAGGGTTGATGCTACAGCTCCAGCGGCGTGGATCCAAGGTCATCCCAGTAGTAAGTTGTAGGATGTTGGGACATCTATTACTTGAAAATCAATATCGAACCAAGTTGGTCCCATTTGCAGACATAAACTGATCTCCCCAATAGTGGACCTTTGGGAACCATCAAAAGCTTTGACGTTGATAGCCCCATCCTTGATTTCATCCAAAATTTTCCCCAATGTTCTGGGGGTCACCAAAGGACAAATGTTGAGGCTGGACCCTCAGTCAATCAAAGTCCTGGTGATGAAATGGTCTTCGCACTGCACAGTGATGTGCAATGCTTTGTTATGGCCTAAACCTTCAGGGGGCAACTCATCCTGGTGGAAAGTGATTTTATGACTCTCAAATACCTGCCTGACCATGTTTGCCATCTCTCCTCCAGTTATATTGCTGAGTACGTATGCCTCTTCAGTATCTTCATCAGGGCGTTCTTGTATGTCTCGGAGCTTTGTAGTAGAGCTAGAATGGAGATCTGCGTTGGTGTTTTATTTAATTGATCAACAACTGAGTATTCTTTTGCCTGTATCTTCCGCCAGAGATCATTAGGCTCAGTTTCAATAGGCCTCTAGAGGCCTGCTTACTTGGTTCAACTAAGTGCTCCGGAGTATAAATTCTGCCAGTCCTAGTCATACCCTGCGTTGTAATTTCTTCTCCAGACCTAGTTATTCCCTTCCTTCTTGCCTCGGAGATGTAATCCCAAGGAATGGCCTGTGTATGAAACGGTGTTATAGTTGACATTGCTACAAGAATGGGCACTCTCATTTTGGGAGGTAGCACAGCAACTTCAAATGGTACTTTCGGAGACCTAAAATCCACCTCAATTGGCTTTGTGGTCCTTTTGTATGATGGTGTTTCAAGATTGAGAGGCACGAACATGTTTAGTTCAGCATTCCCAGAGGGATGCATCTGGACCACAATTGGATTTAGGGTGACTGTTGGTTTCTTGGGCTCGTCACCTTTGGCAATTAATCCAATTGACCCGTTGGGGTCCCAATCATCTTCTATCTCGACCATGTGCACACCACCACCCTTATGATCAGGCAAGGGATTGTTTCGAACGTTAAGAGCAATCTCCTTGGCCACAATGATTTTGTTGTCAATTAGAGCTTGGATTTTGTCTTTCAGAGATCGGCACTCATTAATAGTATGCCATTTCATGTCAGAATGGTATACATAGGCTTTATTTGGATTGACCCACTGGGAAGGATTTTTTGGATTTATGGTAGGGATTGGGGTGACGTAACCGACTGCTTTGAGTCTTTCATATAATTGGTCGATTGGCTCGGCGATGGCGGTGTATTGCTTGGGAGGTCTACGGTAGAAGTTAGGGCGCGGCCTGGGGATGTTTTGGCGGGCGGGAGGTAATTGGTAGTGAGCATTATAAGCTTGGTAGATGGGTGCAGGTTGGGAATATCTTGGTGAGGTAGGTTGATATGTGGGGGAGTGGGATGATTGGTAAGCAGGTGACAGAATTTGGTAAGAGGGTGGAGGTGCTTGGTAATTGGGTATAGGCTGGTATGTGAGAGGGGGTATTGGGTAGGCTGGGTATTTTACTGGGGACTTGGTTCTCTGTGCAACCATCACGGCACTCGTGTCCTTTTTCTTGGACGTGCCACCAGATTGTAGGGCTTTGTTAGTAGCCTGCAGTGCTTCAAAATTAGTGACCATACCGCTTTTAATGCCTTCCTCAATCCTTTCTCCTACCTTGATGATGTCGGAGAATTTTTGGCTCTCTATCAATATTAACCTCTCATAATACTATGGATCTTGAGCTCAGACTAAAAATCGATTCATCTGTTCTTCTTCTAAGGCTGGCCTGACCTTAGCGGCCTCGGATCTCCATCGAGTAGCATACTTCCGGAATATCTCAGTGGGTTTCTATTTCAGATTATGGATGTAGAAAATGTCTGGTGCATTTTCTGTATTGAACCTGAACCTGTCCATGAAATCGGACTCTATTCCTACCCAATGTGTCCACTTCTTGGGATCTTGGCTAATGTACCAAGATAGCGCTTCGCCTTTAAAACTTCTCATGAGGAGTTACATACGAATCTTTTCATCTCTTCCTACGCCGACCAGCTTATCACAGTATCTCCTTAAATGGACCCTAGGATCTCCCGAGCCGTCAAACATTTTAAACTTAGGAGGGTTGTACCCCTCGGGAAGTTAGACATCTGGCTGAATGCAAAGATCCTCATAATTCAGCCCTTTAATGCCTTTGTTCCCTTCAACGCCCTGGACTCAGCTAGTCAATTTCTTGAGCTCGGCAGCTAGGTTCTTGATGAGAGAGTATTTGTTATCGGACTCTGGTGTGTTTGTAATGGGTTGGGTGTATTGTGGCATGGTTTCCACATAGATGGGAGTGTGGTGAGGATGATCACTTGATGGTTCCGGGATGAGGAGTGTTGTTGTGACATGTGTTGCAATTTTGATGAGTAGCGGGTTGTTTCTGTGGCTTCGGAATGTTCTGTAGAGGTATTTGAGCATTCAGGAAGTTGACGTCTAGAATAGTGAGGGAGAATGACAAGCTTGCCAAGTTCCAAACTTAGTCTAGTTCTTCTTGAAATTTCAGTAACTTTTGTTCGAGCTGGGAGGCACTTTCTTTGGATACCTGAATACCTTGAGGAACCTCTACCCTTTCAGCTAAGTTGTCCTTTCTGATGTTGTTCACGACCTCCATTTTTGCTTTGTTCTTGCTTCTGATAGGACTTGGAGATGGAGGATGTGGAGGGACCTTAGATCTTGTGGAGTAGGATGATGATGCCAGAGTGCATGTTGCGACCAAAACACTCACGCAAGTGTACGCGATCGACAAGTAATATAGTAGTAAGTAAAGTATCGTTCCCACGAGGAATTGTGATTAACTTCTCGACTGATGTAGACTTAAACAATTATCAATTCAAGCTAAATT
>MU770714.1:18257-46765 GCA_026770625.1 Nicotiana glauca | reverse complement strand
TTAAGTTGGAAACTCTTCCTGCAAGGCATAAATCATGAATTTAGTACAACTCATAATCATTTAAGCTCAAATCATTGTGAAATGCAATACTTATAGTGTTGTTACAATAACTAAAACATGAGTTTTTAGCATATGATCAGTGCACGAACTAACCTTTTAGGGAGGGGAATAAATACAAAAGTAAAAACAACAAAAAAGATAACAAGTTAGTGCGGATTCCGAGAAAAATAGTGCACTATTTAAGTATATAGTACAAGAATATAAGTCGTGTCCTAAATTGGGTGCCTCATTGTGCCCGAGGTAGGCCTAGTGACAAGTTGATTTGGAGAACTTATAATGCTAAATGCCTCATTTTATTGATAAAAATAAGACGAATCCCAAAACGACACTAAAATTGCATAAAGTAAAAATGTCACTAATGATCATTGGCCTTATTACATTTCAAAGCGAAAAAGAAAAGAGACTCTTAACTATTTAGTCCCAAAAGGACCTTCCCCAGACTCGGCATCTTTGGCTCCATCGAAAAGCGTCAGCAGCTCACACAATCCCAGCAGCAGATAATCCCTAGCCAAATGTTCTCCTTCATTTCCTCGGCATTTTGGCAATTCTCAATCCTCTGGGTGAATTTTCCTTCCCGCTCTACTAAATCTCGCTCCAAATGCCCTAGGCGCTTGTTGGCTCTGATAGCCATATCCTTCCATTCCTCGATCAACTTTTGATTTGCCTCTTGAATTTCCTGATGCTCACTCTCGCACTTCCTGATCCTTTTGCGCAACTGATTGTACTTAACCTGTATCTCAGCCCTTTCGTTGATGACCCTGCGACCTCAAATAGACCCGGGCTGTCCTAACCTAGCATGATCTTCTTCTAGCCGACCTGGATAGTATGAACTGTAGCCGGCATGATATCTGTCAGGATTTATGGAATCCTGTTCCAGGATGATCTTGCTGTTCCACATGTGTTGAGCTTAACATTTGTATGGGCTATCATCGTCTTGGAAATCAGCCCTGAAATGACTTATTTTCTTGACCTTTGGTACGACTTGATTCCTCCCTGCCTACCTCATGACTCGGAGAGGGACATATGGATAAGTTCCCCTCAGACCAATGAGTATGAGGAATGGAGCGTCGCGAGAGCGGATGATGAACTCTCCAGTGGGGAACCATTCGAACATCCATTGCACCTTGTCTTCTTTCAAGCTTTCAAACAACTTTACCCATCCTCGAGCATCCTTCGATTGAGCAAACATGTCAAGTATATAGTTCATTCTATTAGGATGGTGAAAGGCTATATGATCATTCCACGGCCTTCGTGGAAGCTCTTGACAGTATCGACCCTTTTGGAGATATTCTATAAGCCAGAGTTGGAGTAGTAAGTTGCAACCCTAAAAATGGTTGGCTTCTCGTTGACAGTTCTCCAAACCTCGGTATATCTCAGCAACAATCATGGGCACTATGCTGAAAGGCTCCCCTCCAATCCCCTCCATTAGTGTCTTGGTGACCATGGCTATTTTGGTATGGATCCTAGCCTTCTTTATAGGAAACACTATCATTCCCAAGAAGCAGAACATAAAGACAAAAAACCCTCATGTGGATATACCCCAATGATGTGAGGGCTAATTCATCTGGATAGGTGCGGTAGGATTTGCTATGACCGTACCTCTCATACAGGTAGTCAAAAGGAATATAGGAATCCTTCAAATAGGTCAACTCTGAATTTTTCTTCAACCCCATCATTTTGAAGAAACCCTTACCCTTGCGGTTTTCTGGCATGAGCAAACCCGGAGTCTCCCAAGGAATACCGGCTAACCCACCTATTTTTTCGAGCAACGGGGTCATTTCAAGGTCCCCAAATCGAAATACTGATCTATCACTTACCCAGAATAAGGTCGCAGCCTCTATGATTTTGTTGTCCGGCTGAATTTCCAAAAGAGAGGATAAGTTTCCCAAATACTTGCAGATGAGAGTTCAGTCACTGGAATAAAATTCCTCCTACCAACTTAGAAACCTCGGGTGAATATTGGTTACCATGCCGAATCTGGGGATTTCGTGCCTCATTTTTGCAAAACAAAGTGCTACACCCTTACCCTACCGGACTTGACTATTTAAATCAATAATTGGCATAAACAGCATTTAGTTCTCCAAATAAATGCACAGAGTATGGTGTTGTCCATTTGGGTCCCAGGGGAACCCAGTGGACTGTGGATAAGGCTATCTTAAAGAGTCATTATGTGGACAATATAATTGACTCGATGAGGTTTGACAGTGATGCATGTATAGTTAAGTAGAATAAGGTTTCTATGGGGTGCTAGATCGGTACCCTTGAGCGGACAACTCAAGAGGGAAAGGCATGGAACCATCGGCTGCACCGCTGATCAACTAGTTTTATCGTAAATATGCCTTTGCCAAATTTAGGGGGTAATAATATCAGAAGAGCACAACAACTCATTAAGCGTTGCTATGGTATTTGTTTTGCACGAATGGAATATGATGTTGAAGATGCAATTACAAGAATGAAACAAATTGTTACGTATTTTCACGTTCATAATGATTACAATAATTGCTCAAAAATTACAATGGTATTGAAGGAAAGCAGTAAATGAAAGCGTTAAAGAAAAAGAAACAAAAAGACAAGTCAGTTTCGAATAAAGGTATTAAATAAAGCAGTAAAGAAAACAATAAAGTCACATATAACATGAAGTGGTAAAAGCCTAAAGAAATTCCCCAGCAGAGTCGCCATGCTGTCGGCGCCCCATTTTTCTCGTGAAATCGGGTTTACGACATTTGGGAAGACAACTCTATTTCCATTTGGGAATTGGGCTTTTGGAATTGAAGAGACGCAACCTAATGATTAAGTACATTAGGACACTAAGGATTTTGAATTTGAAAACAAAAGTTCGGGTAAGGGCTAGAAATTATCTCGAGGGGAAGGTGTTAGGCACCCCTCAAGATCTACTAGTGTGGTTCCTGGCCATGCTATGTTGTGACTTAAATGCAAGCAAGTATACAAATAATTTCACACATAAGGGTAGGTATGTAACATGCATGTTGGAATCTATAATTTGTTTGAGCGAGGGTCTAAGTGCAGAAAATTAGTCAAGCCATTGAATAAACAAAAAGGGAATTTAGAAGGAATAATGCAGTATAATTAAGAAGAGTTTTTGGGGAGTTGAAAAAGACAGAATTTATTGGTATTAAACTAAGTTACATAAAAGAAAGGGGTCCTAGGTTTATAAAACACATGGATCATCCACACAACACCGGTACGCAATCGTACGCATAGTGTTATCGTGTGATCATCATCTCCATGTCTACCCTTCCCACCTCGTTAAGGTATTAAGCGCGGAATGGTATCGTTACCTACTGCATGTTATTACTCGTCCCACCAATCAGTCCTTAGGCGTTTAATACTACTATTCCTACAGGGTGAGTACTAGGCTGAACCCTTAAGTTTAAAGGACAAAATACTAGGCGACATACATAACAAGTAGGACTACACATAAAGGGAACATACAAAGGCAAATAAGAGGCTCACAAATCCCTCCACAAGTAAGCATATAGTTGGCACGTCTTTTAACATATTTTAAGTTCTCAAAGGTAGAGAGTTTTAAAGAAAAGGAACGAGTGACAGCAGTTAGGGTAAGTAAAAAAGAAAGCGAAGGAAACTGTTAAAACCTGGTTTGAAAAAAGGTAAAGACTTGAAAATACAGTAGTTTAAATCAAAGCAGCACGATTCTGGGCAGAAAAGGTAGCCCAGCAGTTTGAAAACTTAATAGAGCAAGAATAAAAAATCAGTGAGAATAGATACATGATTTCAAAGAAAAACTTGTTCCTAGATAGAGATGGTTTTTTCAGTAAAAGGTTGACCCCCAAAGAGTCACAATAGGAATAAGAGTGGCAGAATTTAAATTAAACCAAGTTGATTAGTCTTAAACTGATAAGAACAGGGTTAATCGATTCTTATTAGGGCCTAAAGCTTGCCTAGGCGACGTACGTATTGCCTACTTGCCTTAAAAAGGGATGAACATACATATTAATTCCAGTTTTAAAGAGAAGACACAGTCAACCAAACTTATGTTATTAAATTAAACAACTGGGGAGGCGTTCAGCAATTGCAACCCTAAATAACATGATATCTAATGCATATAAATCTCCTAAAAGCATGGTCTCTAAATGCAGTAGTAGTTTTTAACAGTTATTTGTTGATTACTAACTGATTGCAAAGTGAGTATAACAATCTGAAAGTAAAGAGCTTAAGACAGGATATCTAGGTGTGAGATGCATGTCCTACACATGGCTTTTATTGCACAAATTCGTAAGTAAAGCCCTATAGACATGTTCTCTACCCACTAATTAAACTAAGCATGCATAATCCCTCCCAATTTCACTATAGCCCCAATCAGTTGTTAAGTTATTGCAAACCATGATAGCTGAATTACATAATGAAAAATAAATAAGAAGCTAATCTATAGGGAGCCTTCGACTAGGCCCAATCTTCCAACCTCACTTCTTTCGAGTTTCACAGCCTTGACCATGGTTTGGGTACGGCAAAGCTCCCTAAGGGCCTAATAGGGTTCCTTGGCCAATATCAGCACCCAAACACTACCAAAATGTTGAACAAGTGCAGTGTGGAATTACCAGCCTTGTGCTTTGAAGTTTAATGGGCACTCAAAGGTACCCAAGGCAATGCTTATACGAAGGGGGTAGAACCTAAACTCTAGGAGTAGTGAGAGTGTGATAGAATTTTCTTTAAAGAAATTGAGTTGAAAAGCGGTTTAAAAACGGTTTAAAAAAATGATCCATGTAGAACTAGTTTTGAAAGAAAAACAATGGGACAGTTTTGACAAACCCAGAACCAAAATACCTCATATAATTCTAGGCAGTAAACACAACAGGGAAAAGGGAAGTGGGGGGCAAGTAGTTCGCATGTAATAACACAATTGCACCTAGATACCAAAGGAAAGCATTTCAAAACTTAGACATTCACACCAGGTTTCAAACAAAAGGGCTCATGATCACATGCTAAGAATGTGCTAGGCTAGGGGGTAGGAGAGAACATGCATTAAGCAAATCAGTAGGCATGTCAGATTAATAGAAGGATAGTCACATAGGGGCATGTTAGTTGAATAAGAACAGCAAAACAATAAGTAAAAGCATAGAAGAAACAAAATAAAGTGCAGCATGTATAAAAGCATATTGTTTTAGATGCTACAAATCAAATAGAGGGCATACTGGCCAAGGATGAGATAGTGTAGAGCAGTAGTGTGCAGCGAAGTGAGCAGTAGTTTGCAGACCAAACAATCAGCAATGTATAGAGTAGTAGAATAGTGGAGCAGCCCCAAAATCACTCATTCTTGGCTTTCAGCCGACTGATTAATCAGTAGTCAACAGGGAAAGTGGGAGAGGATGTGTGGGAAACAAGAGAGAACACTGAGTATGCTTATGTGTGTAAGAGAGAGTTCAGAACAATGGACTTTTTGTTCTTGTCTGTGCTAAAGAGAGAGTAGGCTACTTATAGCTTTCAAATTAAGTGTAAAATGAGATAATACATATAGACTGATTATAATTACAGAAAGAATACCTATTAGAATCAATTAAAAATTCGGATTCCTTTAAATTAGGGAGTCATAGCTCAAACGGTACAAATTGCATCAAATAAGGAAGGAGTTTGCAAGACTGATAGTGCATAGTAAGTACAAGTAAGGAAAGTAAAAAGAAATAAAAATATTGTGCACATAAACAAATGGATTACAGACTGATTTTGAAAATAATTGTTTCAGAAAATCACGGGCGAGATGGAAAATCACAGGGAATCAGCACTAAGTAAGAAAAGCATCTCACAAGCAAGGAAGTGACTCAAGTCAGTGAAAAAACTCCAAAGAAACCACATACAAAAAATTAGGGATTCAAAGAGATACATAGAATCGGCAGAACACTTTAATAAAAAGAGACAATTAGACCTATTTAAACAAAATAGGAACAAAACCAAGAACCCTAAGTAAGAAATCATAGAACCAGTGGAACGTCAGAACAAATTAACACATGGAATTGGGAGATAACTCAAAAGATTACACAAACAAGCAGAAATATCAACACAAATATATAGGACTAGAAGATGTAGTGATTTCGAAAGAGGTTCAGAAACCCTAGTTTTAAAACAAGAACAAAACGTTGAAAACTTGAACAATCGAAAAGGTCGAGTAGAGAGTGGTGTAAAACACAAAAGAATAAGTTAAAAATTGTTTAAAAGACAAAGCTTTAAGAAAATTAGGGTTTCGTAATAAACCAGTGAGAGGGGAGGAACCTGGATGTGAAACTCGTCAATAATGATGCTCGTAGCACCATCGAACCATAACCCATTGGAGAAAGACCGGAGATAAGCCAGGCAAAGCTTTCAACGACCATCGTGTATGGTGGAGGCTTCTGGAGTGATAGAGGGAATCAATGAGACAAGGTTTCATGGCGGCTGGTGGTCGAGAGAAGTGAGGCTGGAGGTGGCCGGAAAGGCGGTGGATTCATCAGAGACGAGAGAGAGAACCAGAAGGTTATAGAGAGAAGGGAGAGCAAGAGTCAGTATAGAGAGAGAGAGATACTTTCTAAAAATGAGGGGTTTAGGGGGGTTGTTAGATTTTAATTTTAGAAATAGAACCTGGGCCGTTGATCTCACTTGATCAACAACTTAGATTAGATCAAGGTTGGACCGGGTCATTAAATTGGGATGGGTGATTTGAGAATTGGGTCTGGGGATTCGGGGTTGGAATTGGGGTTCAATTTGTGGTTAAAATTGAAATGCAAATGGGTTATAATTGAAATGGATAAGGCTAAATGTTAAACAGCCATTTCTTCCCTTTTTATTTTAATAAAAATAGTTAAAATAATTTTAAAAACCAATTAAAGCACTAAATTGATTAATAAAATATAAATTTTAATTAAAATATACTGGGAGCAATTTCGTAATTATAAAATACTATTAATAGGAAAATAGGCTATAATTGCAATTATAGCAATTTAGCTTTAAATATGATAAATAAATTATGCAAAAATCACCTTAATTATATATGGGTGTAAATATAAGAATAAAATAAATTATTCACCAAAATGATAGTTTGGAAATAATTATTGAATTTCGTACTATTAAAATAAACAACAAATTGATTTTAAAATCTTTAAAATAAGGAAAAAATACCAAAACTCTTAGGCATGCTTATATATGCATGTACATACTATTTTGAGAATATTTTTAGTATATAAAATACATAAAATGCTATTAATCACAAAATAGGCTATAATTGCAATTATTTGCAATTTAGCTTTAAAAATACCAAATAAATTCGTAAAGATATGCAAAAAATTACCTTAATTATATTTTGGTGTAAATGTGAGAATAAAATAAGTTATTCACCAAAAATGATAATTTTGGGAATAATTATTGTATTTTGTTGTATTAAAATACGCAATAAATTAGTTTAAAAATCATTAAAAATTCCAAAACTCTTGGGTGTGCTTATATATGCATAAATATGCTATTTTGGAGGTATTTTGGATATTAAAATGGCTTTGAAAAAAATTAGATATCAACAGCTGCCCCTTTTTACCCGGGAAGGATGAAAGAGTTATCGGGCAAAGATATGATGGCCAATTTTGACCGGAAGTGGCAATTTGAAAGAATTTGACCGGACGCTGGTTTCTGAGGTGCCTACATATCTCTGGTTTTATAGGAATCAGGCCGTATGTAGTTCAGGAACCATTGGCGGAACATGCCGATGGAGATTCGAAAGAGACGGACACGATGTTTAGGTGGCAAGAGGTATTTTGAAACTTGATCAGCTGTGGGGACTGGAGTGGGATCGCTCCTGCTGAGACGGCCGTAGCTAGCCGATGTACCTACAGGTAAGTAATACGGGCATATATCGTGCATAAACTTAAACATGATGCAAGTACCTGTTGGACCATGAATGCTGTCTTTGGACGGTTAGGATGACGTCCTCGGACCATGATGTCCTGGGCCATGAAGTACAAAATTAAAGGATTAGCAGGCTATGAAATGATATTCTCGGGCTATGATAATGGTGCCTCTGAACCATGATGCCCTTGAATAATGCTGTGCAGGATATAAAGTAGGTCATCGGGCCATGGCATGGTGTTCTCGGGCTATAAAGATGATACCTCCGAACAATGATGCCCTCGGATAGTTTGGCGATATTTTAGCCCATGAAATGCAAGATTTGGCAGTATTTTAGCCGATGCAAAAACATAAATGGTGATATTTCAGCCGACAGAAATTTAAATAAAGCAGCGATGTTTCAGCTGATGTAAAAAATGTAAATGGCGATATTTCAGCCGACAGAAATTTAAATAAAACATGCGATGTTTTAGTCGATGTAAAAAGTAAAATTGCAATATTTAGCTGACAAAAAGCATAGGTATAGATGATGATAGAGATTTAAATATGAACTGGCGATCTTTCAGCCGATGTAGAATTTAAATAAAGTTTGGCGATATTTCAGCCGATTGCAAGGGAGATAAAGTGGCGATATTTCAGCTGATGCAAATAGAGGTGGCAGTATTTCAGCCATGTAGGTGGAGGTAGAGCTTAACCTCGGAAGGCAGAAAGGTAGCCTTATGTAGATAATGCTGGATGGAGACAATGCTTAGTCTCGAAAGGCAGAAAGGTAGCCTTATGCATATAATGCAAATGGAGACAGTGCTTAGTCTCGAAAGGCAGAAAGGTAGCCTTATGTAGATAATGCAGATGGAGACAGTGCTTAGTCTCGAAAGGTAGAAGGTAGCCTTATGCAGATAATGCAGAGGGAGACAGTTCTTAGTCTCGAAAGGCAGAAAGGTAGCCTTATGCAATGCAAGAAAATGTAGATGGAGACAGTGCTTAGTCTCAAAAGGCAGAAAGGTAGCCTTATGCAATGCAAAAGATGTAGATGGAGACAATGCGTAGTCTCGAAAGGCAGAAAGGTATCCTTATGCAATGCAAAAGATGCAGATGGAGACAGTGCTTAGCCTCGGAAGGCAGAAAGGTAGACTTATGCAATGCAAGAAAATAAAAGGACGGATAGTAGTGAGATTGCTTAGCTGATAGCTAATTACAATATCGTGACTGCCGGGGAGGTTGTGTGCGGATAACAGTTACGAACAAGTAATGATTCTGAGGAGTTGCATTTTTTGAGAAAGTATGCGTACATAAATATTCCTAACAATATTGTAAGTCGAGTGCCTACATCCAAAGAAAAATCGTGAGTTTTGTAAAAAGGGGGAAAGGCTAGTTCATATTCCCCTAGCTTCCGGCGTTGCGTATCATTGGGGTAGCGTTGCTTAGTAGCAGCAATTCGAACAATAATTATGCATGATTTAGTAAATATAACGTAAGTAGAAAATAATTTTCTTTGGATGAACCAACAACTGCGACGTGGTTCAAGACATTGAAACCTCTCCTGCTCCAGAATTTTGAGGGTCCTCCTCAAAACTCTGGCCCAGTTTGCTGGGCTGGCACTTCTGACGGCTGCGTTGAACGGCTAAAAAATCAACTTTGGAATTTTGAGAAATTCTGCCCCAGTTTACTGGGGCAGCATTCCTGGCGATGAGTGGCTGAAAACTAACTTCGGAATTTGGAGGGTCCTCCTCAAATTTTTCCCCAGTTCCAATAGCATGGGGAAATGAAATTTTTATTAAATTGTGACCGAACCCATAGGGCTGCCTACGTATCCCCTCTTAAATGGGAATCAGGTTAGGCGTAGTTCAAATTACATCATAAAGGGAATCATAAGTGGTTACACATAGTATCATTTCACTGCATCTGAATTGATCAGCTTTGGCCAAACTTCTCCGTCCATCTCTGCAAGAATGAGGGCTCCCTGGTTAGAACCCGGTGAACCATGTACGGACCTTGCCAGTTTGGAGAGAATTTCCCCTTGGATTCATCTTGATATGGGAATATTTTCTTCAATACTAGCTGCCCCGGTGTAAACTTCCTTGGTTCAACTCTTTTGTTGAAGGCTCTGGACATTCTATTCTGATACAACTGACTGTGGCAAACTGCGTTCATCCTTTTCCCATCTATAAGGGCTAACTGCTTGTAGCAACCTTTTAGCCATTCTGCGTCATCCAACTCTGCTTCTTGTATGATCCTCAAGGAGGGAATTTCTACCTCGGCGGGGATGACTGCCTCTGTACCATAAACCAGCATGTAGAGAGTTGCCCCAGTTGAGGTACGGACTGTGGTGCGGTATCCCAGTAAGGCGAATGATAATTTCTCATGCCATTGTTTGTGACTTTCGACCATCTTCCTTAGTATCTTCTTGATATTCTTGTTGGTTGCCTCTACAGCTCCATTCATCTGAGGCATGTAGGTTGTAGAATTCTTGTGTTTGATCTTTAATGTCTCACACATTGCTTTCGTCAAGTCACTGTTGAGATTGGAACCATTATCGGTGATGATTGATTCCGGAATTCTGAATCGGCAAATAATACGGTCACGGGCGAAATCCACCACAACATTCTTTGTCACTACCTTGTATAACGTTGCTTCAACCTATTTAGTAATATAATCAACTGCCACCAGGATAAACCTGTGCCCCTTTGATGCGGCAGGCTCGATAGGTCCAATAACATCTATTCCCCAGGTGGCGAATGGCCATGGTGAGCTTGTTGCAGTAAGCTCGTTAGGAGGAACCTTTATCATGTTTGCATGTATCTGACAATGATGGCACTTTCGAACGTACTGGATACAGTCTGTTTCCATAGTCATCCAAAAATACCCTGCTCGGAGTACCTTCTTTGCTAAGACAAAACCATTCATGTGTTGCCCGCAGGTCCCTGCGTGCACTTCGTCCAATTGTTTGGATGCTTTTTTGCTTCGACACACCTTAGTAAACCCAAGTTGGGAGTACTCCTGTACAGGATTCCCCCACTGTGAAAGAACTTGTTGGATAACCTCCGAAGTGTGCGCTTCTGAGTGGCATTGTCAAGTTCTGGGTATTCTCTTATTGTCAAGTACTCCTTGATATCACGGAACCACAATTTTCCGTCTGCTTCTTCCTCGACGTGAGCACAATAAGATGGCTGATCATAAATCTTTATTGGGATGGGACCAATGAAATTCGTATCTGGATGTTGGATCATGGATGATAATGTAGCTAATGCGTCAGCGAACTCGTTCTGGACCCTAGGGACGTGCTGAAATTCTGTCTTTGTGAATCTTTTCCTTAACTTCTAGATGTGATGCAAGTATGGGAGTATCTTAGAGTTCTTGGTTTCCCACTCTTCTTGAACCTGATGTATGAGCAAGTCTGAATCCCCGATCACTAGCAACTCTTGAATGTTCATGTCGATGGCTATCTTGAGCCCCAAGATGCAAGCTTCATATATTTAGCCATATTATTTGTGCAAGGGAACCTGAGCTTGGCAGATACCGGGTAATGCTGGCCGGTCTCTGATACTAGGACTTCTCCTATGTCGACTCCTTTGAAATTTGAGGCTCCTTCGAAAAACAACCTCCAACCATCATAGGATTCTGCAATATCTTCTCCTACAAAGGACACCTCTTCGTCAGGAAAATATGTTTTCAGGGGTTTGTATTCTCCGCCAACAGGATTCTTGGCAAGGTGATCTGCTATGGCTTGGCCCTTAATTGCTTTCTGAATCACGCAAACAATGTCGAATTCACTTAGCAAGATTTGCCACTTGGCAAGCTTGCCAGTGGGCATGGGCTTCTGGAAGATATACTACAGCGGGTCCATCCTTGATATAAGATAAGTATCGTAGGCATATAAATAATGCCTCAATTTCTGAGCTACCCAAGTCAGAGCACAACAGGTGAGCTCTAATAAAGAATATCGGGCCTCGTACGGTGTGAACTTCTTATTGAGATAGTAGATGGCTTGCTCCTTCCTCCCCGTTTCATCATGTTGTCCCAGAACATAACCAAATGTTCTATCCAAAACCGCGAGATAAAGCAATAGAGGCCTTCCTGGCTCGGGTGGAACCAAGACTGGTGGCGTTGACAGATATTCCTTGATTCTGCCAAAAGCTTTCTGGCAATCGTCAAGCCATTTGATAGCAGTGTCTTTCTTCAACATTTTAAAGATGGGTTCACAAATGACCGTGGACTGAGCTATGAACCGGCTGATATAGTTAAGTCTTCCCAAGAAACTCTTCACGTCCTTCTTGTTCTTTAGCGGTGGCAATTCTTGAATGGATTTAACTTTTGATTGGTCCAGTTCTATTCCTCGACGACTCACGATGAAACCCAGTAATTTTCCAGTAGGAACCCCGAATGCACACTTGGTGGGATTCAGTTTTAGATTATACCTCCTCAATCTGTTGAAGAACTTCCTCAAGTCTTCCATATGATCAGTGGCTTTCTTGGATTTGATGATGATGTCGTCCACATATACCTCAATCTCCTTATGTATCATGTCGTGAAAGATAGTAGTCATGGCCCTCATATAGGTGGCGCCAGCATTTTTAAACCCAAATGGCATCATTTGTAACAAAATATTCCCCATGGCATGATGAAAGCCATTTTCTCCGCATCTTCCTCATCCATCCATATCTGATGATATCCGGCAAAACAATCAACAAAAGATTGCAACTCATGCTTGGCACAGTTGTCGATAAGAATGTGTATGTTTGGCAAGGGAAAGTCATCTTTGGGACTGGCCCGGTTAAGGTCCCGGTAGTTGACACAGATTCTAGCCTTCCCGTCCTTCTTTGGTACTAGCACGATGTTGGCTAACCATGTTGGACATTCGACTACCCTGAGAACCTTGACTTTAACTTGCTTAGTAACCTCTTCTTTGATTTTCAAACTCATGTCGGGTTTGAATTTCCTGAGCTTCTGTTTTACCGGCGGACAGGTTGAATCTGTTGGCAGTTTGTGAGCTACAATGGACGTGCTGAGACCAGTCATATCATCATATGACCAGGCGAATATGTCCTCGTATTCCTTTAAAAATTACATATATTCTTCCTTTTCTGATGGCGATAGGTGCACACTTATGCAAGTTTCTTTGACATTTTCTGTATCTCCCAAATTAATGACCTTAGTTTCTTCCAGGTTAGACTTAGGTCTATTCTCAAATATCTCAACCTCTCTGACGACCTCTTCAGGTATTTCATCTTCTTCTGAGTCTATGTCCTTTTGGTGCGTTATTTCGTTGCAAGTCACAATCTTTGGTTCATCATCAAAGTAAGTAATAGTAATGTTGTATAAAAATAGAGTAAATGATAGAGAAAATAATAAGAGTGAAATATATGATAAACTAAAATGTTTTGATTAAATTCGTAATTGTTTGAAACATCGGAGCTCTTTTCGAAATTAAAGACAATGCGGAAAGAAAATCAACTAGTAAAATAAAATAAAATGATATGCATGGTGCTTTTGTTTAGGCTTGCTACCCTGAAGCCTTCCGGGCCCTGACGGTTCTAATTGACCAATTGCTGAGGCGGTCTCCTCGGTTTACAGCTTGTATGGAAGGGCCTTCCTCCCCTTCCTCCTCTAAAAGAACACAGCAGTCCATATCATCATCCTCCAGAAACAGATTCTTCATGGCTGCCAACGCTTCATCTTCCTCTAACCCATACATAGTATCTGCCGGTTGGAAGGTTTGCTCCAGGCTAGGTATCGAAAGCTCCAATGGGTAGTAGGGGCCGTGCCATGGTGGCGAACAGCTCTGGAATTCCTCCCAAGTATAACCGTACCCTAATTCAAATGTAGTAACATGCTTCTTTAGTTTGATGGGCTTAGTGATCCCCTAGAGGTTTTTACCGAGTCCCTTTCCAAGCTCGTACCCATACCAATTCAGGATACTTTCGATCTTGTTATCCCACCACTTATCCTTATCTACAGCGTTGACCCTTTCGATGTGGTGGTATGTTTCTCCGTCTATTCTCCTCTTGCCTCCAATCATTGGGATGGTCTGGCGACTATATATGGAGTTACTACCATCGCCATGAATAATCACCTCCTGGTGATTCCATTCGAACTTTATTGCCTGATGTAGTGTTGATGCTACGACTCCAGCGGCGTGGATCCAGGGTCGTCCTAACAACAGGTTGTAGGATGACGGGACGTCTATCACTTGAAATTCGACGTCTAACCATGTAGGCATTATTTGTAAGCATAGGTTGATTTCTCCAATAGTAGATCTCTAGGACCCATCGAAGGCCTTGACATTGATAGCCCCATATTTGATCTAGTGTAGGATTTTTCCCAAAGTTCTAAGAGTTATCAATGGACAGATGTTAAGGCTGGATCCTCCATCAATTAGGACTCTAGTGATGAAATAATCCTCGCCTTGCACGGTGATGTGCAGTACCTTATTGTGGCTCAATCCTTCCGGCGGCAGCTCATCTTCGTGGAAGGTGATTTTATGGCTCTCCAGCACTTGCCCTGCCATATTTGCCATTTCACCTCCAGTTATGTTGCTGGGCACATAAGCTTCGCTCAGTATCTTCATCAGGCCATTTTTATGGGCGTCAAAGCTCTGTAGAAGAGCTAGGATAGAGATCTATGTTGGTGTTTTGTTCAATTGCTCAGCGACCGAGTACTCCTTAGCTTGTATTTTTCTACAAAGACCGTCGGGCCCAGTTTCAATAGGCCATCCTGGGGCTTGCTTACCGGACTCAGCAAAATGTCCTGGGGTGTAAACCCTCCCTGTTCTTGTCATTCCTTGCGCAGTAATTGTTTCTCCTATCTTGGTCTTCTCTTTCCTCCTAGTTTCGACAGTGTAATCCCATGGTATGGCATTTGAGTGGAACGGTGTTATATCTGACATTGTCACAGGAATAGGCACCATTGGTGGTAACACAGCAACTTCAATGGGTGCAGGTGCTTTTGGAACTCCAAATTCAACCTCAATTGGCTTGGGCACCTTTGTAGAAGGAGGTGCTTCAAATTCGAGAGGTATAGACATGTTTACTTCATCGTCCCTGGAGGGCTAATTCTGCACAACAATTGGGTTAAGTGTAACCACTAGTTTCTTTGGTTCATCACCTTTAGCAATCAAACCTATCGACCCTTTGGGGTCCCAATCATGTGAATGCCTCTACCTTTGTGGTCGGGCATAGGGTTGTTGCAAACATTAGGAGTAGGCTCCTTTGCTACTATGACCTTATTATTGATCAGGGTTTGAATCTTGTCCTTCAATGAGCGGCACTCGTCAAGGGTGTGTCCCTTCATGTCGGAATGGTACACACATGTCTTATTGGGGTTGACCCACTGGGAAGGATTTTCTGGAGTTTTGGCTGGGATAGGAGTGACGTAACCAATAGCTTTAAGTCTCTCGTACAGCTGGTCAATTGGTTCAGCGATGGCTGTGTATTGTCTGGGAGGTCCGCGATCAAAATTTGGCCTGGGGGTCTAGGGAAATTCTGACGGGTGGGAGGTGATTGGTAGCGAGAGGGTTGAGCATTATAAGCTTGATAAATAGGTGCTGGTTTAGAGTATCTGGGTGAAGTGGGTTAATATGTGAGAGGTGGAGAGTATTGGTAAAAGGGAGGTGGATTTTGATAGGAGAGTGCGGGTGTTTGGTAATTCGGGATGGGCTGATATGTAAGTGGAGGTGATGGGTAGGTGTGGTATTTTGGCAGTGATTTGGCTCCCTGTGCGACCATTACGGCACTCACATCCTTTTTCTTAGACGTGCCATCAGACTGTAAAGCCTTATTGGTGGCCTGTAATGCTTCAAGATTAGTAACCATACCATTTTTAATGCCCTCTTCGATTCTTTCTCCAGTTTGATGATATCGGAGAACTTCTGACCCACGATCAGCATCAACCTCTCGTAATATTAGGGATCCTGGGCCCGAACGAAGAATCTATTCATATGTTCTTCTTCCAGGGTCGGTCTGACCTTTGCAGCTTCTGACCTCCAACGAGTAGCATACTCGCGGAATGTTTCGATAGGCTTCTTCTTCAAATTCTGTATATAGAATACATCTGGTGCATTCTCTGTATTGAATCAGAATCTATCCATGAAATTTGATGCCATGCCTACCCAGCTTGTCCATTTCTTGGGGTCCTGGATGATGTACCAGTATAAAGCATCTCCCTTCAGACTTCTCATGAAGAGCTTCATACGGATCTTCTCATCCTTTCCGACTCCAACCAGCTTATCGCAATATGTCCTCAGGTGGACTCTGGGATCTCTTGCTGCATCAAACATTTCGAACTTGGGAGGTTTGTACCCCTCCGGAAGTTCAACATCTGGCTGAATGCAGAGGTCTTCATAATTTAACCCCCCAATACCTTTGTTACCTTCCACGCCCTGAACTCGGCTGGTCAACTTCTTGAGTTCTGCTGCTAAGTTTCTAATAAGGGAGTCTTTGTCATCAGACTCAAGTGTATTTGAGATTGGTTGAGTATAATGGGGCACAGTATCCACGTAAATAGGAGTGTTGTCGAGGTGGTCATTTGTGGTGTTCAGTGGATCGGGAATGAGTAGTAGCATGTTATTGGGAGTGTGGCATGTGTTACAGTGTTGAGCATGAGTGGGTTGTATCTATGGTTGTGGGGTGTTTTGTGGAGGTTTGGGATTCTGGGTGTTAACATCAGGAGCGGTGAGAGAAAATGGCAGGTTCGCTAAATTCCGAACCTGATCCAGTTCTTGTTGGAATTTCACCAGTTTTTGCTCAAGTTGGGTAGTAGTTTCCTTAGCAACCGGGGTACCCTGAGGAATCTCAATCTCCTTTCTAGCGCTTGGATCTCCCATTCTACCTTTATTCTTACTCCATATAGGACTCGGAGGAGGAGGAGGTGGAGGGCCCTTGGATCTTGTGGAGTATGACGATGGTGCCAGAATGCACGAACTAACCTTTGGGGAGGGGAATAAAAAAATAAAAGAAAAACAAAAGGTAATAAGTTAGTGCAGGTTATGAGGAAAAATATTGTAGTATGTAAACACATTGTGCGAAAATGTAAATCATGTCCTAGCTTTGGTGCCTTGTTGTGCCCGAGGTAGGCCTAGCGACAAATAGTTTTGGAGAACTTATAATGTTAAATGCCTCATTTTATTGACAAAAATAAGACGAATCCAAAACGACTCTAAATAATATAAAGCAAAATGTCATTATTGGTCATTGGCCCTATTACATTAAAATAAAGAATAAAAGGACTCCTAACTACTTGGTCCCAGAAGGACCTTTCCAAGATTTGGCATTTTCGTCTCCCTTGAACAGCTTCACCAGCTCGCGTAGTCCTAGCAGCAAATAAGCTTAGGCCGGATGTCCGCCTGCATTTCCTTCAGCATTTTGACAATCTTCAATTCTCTTGATGAATTTTCCTTCCAGTTCCACTAGACCCCGCTCCAAATACCCTAGTCGCTTGTTGGCGCTAACAGCCATATCTTTCCACTCCTCGATCAACTTCTGATGGGCTTCTTGTATTTTTCGGTGCTCAATTTCAAACTCTTGAATTCTCTTGCACAGTTGATTATACTTAACATGTGCTTCAGCGTGCTCATTGATAATTCTGTGACCTCGAGCGAACCCGGGCTGTCCCATGCCATTGTCTTCCAACCAACCCGAATAGTGCGACACACAACCGGCGTGATACCTGTCTGGCTCAATAGATTCTTTCCCCAAAACGAGTTTGCAGTGCCACAAGTGCTGAGCTTGGCACCTGTAAGGGCTATCATCGTCCTGGAAATCAGCTCTGAAAGGACTCATTTTGTCGACCCTTGGTATGATTTGCTTTCTTCCAGCCTGCCTCATAGCTCGGAGAGGAACATAAGGATAAGTTCCTCTCAAACCAATTAGTATGAGAAACGGTGCATCTTGAGATCGAACAATGAACTCATTCGTGGGGAACCGTTCGACCATCCATTGCACCTGGTCTTCTTTCATATTTTCAAATAATTCTACCCATCCTCGGGCGTCCTCTGGCTGAGCGAACATTTTAGGCATATAATTCATGCGCCTTGGCTGGTGGAAGGAGATGTGATCATCCCAGTCTCTGCGTAGGATCTCTTGTCGGTATTCCCTTTTATAGAGGTGTTCCATGAGCCAGAGCTGAAGTAATAAGTTGCAACCCTCAAACTGACTGCCCTGTTGCTGATAGTTGTCCAAGGCACGATATATCTTAGCAATGATCATGGTAACTATGCGAAAAGTCTGCCCGTCAATTCCTTCCATCAAAGTCTTGGTTACCATGGCCAATCTAGTAGGGATCCTAGCCTTCTTCATAGGGAACACCATCATTCCCAAAAAGCAAAACATAAAAACGAAGACCCTTCTATGGACATACCCTAATGAGGTGATGGCGAACTCATTTGAATAGGTACAATATGACTTGCTATCGTACCTCTCGTACAGATAGTCGAATGGGATTTAAGAGTCTTTCAAGCATGTTAAGTCTGGGTTCTTCTTCAGTCCCATCATCTTAAGGAAACCCCTTCCTTTACGATTCTATGGCATAAGCAAACCCGGAGTCTCCCAAGGAATACCAGCTAAACCTCTTATTTCTTCGAGCAAAGGAGTCATTTCAAGGTCCCCGAAGTGGAACACGGACTTGTCACTATCCCAGAACAATGTCGCAGCCTCTAAGATTCTATTGTTAGGCTGAATTTCTAAAAGAGAAGGCAAATTCCCTAAGTACTTGCGAACGAGTGTCTGATCAATAGAATGGAGGTCTTTCCACCAATTCAGTAGCCTTGGATGAATGTTGGTTACCATGCCAAATCTAGGGACTTCGTGCCTCATTTTCTGCAAAACAAGGCGTTAGGCCCTTACCCCCACCGGACTCGACTATTTAAACCAATAATTAGCATAGCAAGCACTTTAGTTCTCCAAGTAAATGCACAAAACATGAAGGTGTCCGTTTTGATTTCAAGGAAACCCGGTGGACTTTGGACAAGGCTATCTTAATGAGCCATTATGTGGACAATATAACTAACTAGGATAGCTTTGACCATGATGCATGTACAGTTTAAACGGAGTAAGGTTTCTATTAGGTTATTAGACAGGTACCCTTGAGCGGACAACTCAAGAAGGAAAGGCACGGAACCTTCGACTGCACCGCTGATCGACTGGTTTTATCGCAAATATAACTTTGCCAAATTTAGGGGGTGATAGTATTGGAAGAGCGCAACTACTCATTATAAGCATTGCTATAGTATTTGTTTGGCACGAGTGGAATATGATGTTGAAGATGCAGTTTACAAGAATGAAACAAATTGACATGTATTTTCACGTTCATACAATAAAGTTTACAATAATTGCTCAAAATTACAACAACATTGATGGGAAAAGAGGTAAATGGAAGTAATTAAAGAAAAAGAAACAAAAGAAACAAGTCAGTTTTAAATAAAGGCATTAAACAAAAGCAATAAAAGAAAGCAATAAAGTCACATATAGCATGAAATGGTAAAAGCCTAAAGAATCCCCAGCAGAGTCTCCATGCTGTCGACGCCCCCTTTTTTCCTCCCTCCAAAGAGCGAGAAATCGGGTTAACGACATTTAGGAAATATAACTCTATTCCCGTTTGGGAATTGGGTTTTGGATTTGGAGAGTCGCCACCTAATGATTATAGTGCATTAGGAAACTTTAAGAAAGAATTTGAGATGAAGAACCAGAGTTCGGGTAAGGGCTAGAAATTATCTCGAGGGGAAGGTGTTAGGCACTCCTCAAGATCCACTAGTGTGGTTCCCGGCCATGCTATAATTGTGACTTTAAAGCAAGCAAACATACAAGGTAATTTCACATAAAATTTGCAAATAGGTATTCATAAAAGTTATTAGACATGTTGAAATTCGAATAGATGACTCCTTAACTATTGGTAAGAATGTCTAAATACAGAAAAATGGGATCAAGTAATGAGTACCAATTGTCAAACAAGGAAGTGAAAGAGCGGGAAATTTTAGAAAAGGGTAGTGCGAAAAATCAGAAGGGGAAAATAATTAAACAAGAATGCAAAATCTGAAAATTAACAATCTGAAAAATAATTATGTAAGGGAAAAGGGGTCCTAGGCTTGTAAAATACATGGATCATCCACACAACATCGATAGCCAATGTTAATACCCAATTTTTTCCTGAGTATTTTATATACCCAAAATACTTTCAAAATAACATATATATGCATATATGAGCACACCCAAGAGTTTTGGTACTATACCAAATTTTTTAATAATTTTTAAACCAATTTATTGCCTATTTTTATACCATAAAATATAATAATTATTCCCAAAACTATCATCTTGGCAAATAGATTATTTTTATTCTTATATTTACACTAAAATATGACTAACATGATTTTTTTACATTTTTACAAATTCACTTAGTATTTTTTAAAACTAAATTGCACATAATTGCAGTATTAGCTCATTTTAAGATTTAATTGTAATTAAATTTATAAAATTGACTCCAATATTTTTAATTCAATAATTATGTATTATTAATCATTTTAGTACATTTGATTTACTTCCAGAAATTACTTTACTATTTTTATAAATAAAACAAGGGAAAAATGACTATTTAAAAGCTAGCCCTTTTTGCATTTTTAATTTTAACCGGAATTGAGCCCAATCTCAGCCCCAAACCTGAGCCCAATTCCCTAACCCAATACCATTTAACCGACCCAACCCATAACCCTTTTAATCATGGTCGTTGATTATTTAGATCAACGGCCACCGTTCCCCCTTTCCTTTTTAATTCTAAACTACCCCAAACCCTCCCCATTCTCTCAAAGACGCCGCCTCAAATCCCTCATATCTCTCAAATTCTCTCACCCACTCGAAACCCTAACAGCCGCCTACCTTTTTTAGACCTCAAATCCACCGGAATCTATGGCTAATCTAACCATGGACGACCTCTACCCATCATCTACTGCTCTCACATGCCTTGTGCCTGAAGATTCGAAGGCCAGTCTTCGAGGATCTTTACCCAGACCTTTATCGATTCAAGATTTTCGGCCATTTCTGGCCATGCTCCGGTGTATCTGAGCCTGGTTCCAACCTTATCGACTCATATCTGATCTCGTGACTTCCAAGCCTTTCTCATCCTTTAAGGTTCTCAGAAACCCTAGCCTATTCAAGGTTCTTTTTCGTTTAGATCTGTGCTAGATCTATGTTGTGTGTGATGTTTAAAGCAGTTTCCCCAAATCTCCTTTTTCAAAACCCTTTGATTTTAAATTAGGTTTTCTGAGTCTGTCTTTTAAATGTTTTGTTTGATTCATCTGCTTAGCATCTCCAAGTTTAATTGGTGATGGAAAGCCCTAATTTTTTGAATTTGTTTGATTTTCTAATTCTACATATTGGTGTTCGTTTGATTTACTGCTTAATTGTGAAAGCCCTAATTTTAGGGTTTATTTGAGACTCTGAGACTGTTTATGTGTTTATCTGCTTAATTTCTCTAAATCTTATTGATTCTGGAAAACCCTAGTTCTTTGGGGTTCTATTTGAGTTCCTGAAGTTCTTCGTCTGTTCGAGATTGCTCGATTTGATTCTTTTACTTTATCATGTAATTCTTTTGGTTCTAAGATCTTGCTACTTGTCAAACTCGTCTATGATTCTCACTCGACTCTTTGCATGCTTATGATCCTTTGTCTGTCACTGAAACCTGACTTACGTGACTATCATGTGATTATGCTCTTTGTCATGAGTACAACCTCACATGCATAAGTCTATGCATTCCTTTATATGTTAAATTTCCCTCTCAAAGTAGCCCTTAATTATGGGCTGACTTCAAATCTCTTTGTGTGATTCTGATTGCACTCTTGTAATTGATTCTTTCCTTATTGTACTGATTTCCCTGCTTCTCAAACCTATTTGAATGCTCGCCTTAAAATCTCGACCCCTGCCTTTCCTACTCAAGTTGATTGATTCCCTTACCTTGATTATATTGGTATTGGATTCTTATAAACCTTTCCTTGATTAGAGTCTGATGAACCTAGCCTCTATTACCTACTATGTACCTGTACTACGCTTGAAATACTTCCTTATTAGTCATATTCAGTATATGTGATCTCTTTCCTTGTTTAGCACTTGGATGTTACCGTTTGATTTTTAATTCCTTAATTAAGGGAAGTCTTTGATACTGTTTAATTCTAATTGACACATGTTCCCCTAATTATTGCTGAAGTACAATCCTTACCTTATTTTCTGCCTGTTTTTACACTATAAATACTCTCATCCCTTCTCTTTGAACACACACGAACACAGAACAATCTGAGTTTACAATTCACTCTCACTTAAACTCTCTCTTTCTGATACTGCACTGCTATGGACTTTGTTTACCTTCTTCTGCACTCTTTTGCTTCTATACTGGTATGTCTCAATTAGTTTACATGCATCAACAACAATGTGTTTAATTCTGTCCATTTGTCTGTAGCATATTGTCGCATGTTTCCCTTTTCCTTTATAGTCAGTATTTAAATTATGTATGCAATCAGTGGTTTGTCATGAATTTGATACTTTATGAATTCCCTTACCCTTTACCCTTTGCGTGTGAGTTATGGTTCAGGGAATAACAGCATTCAAATATTATTGTCTATGTGCTGAACTGGATTCTTTGAATCCCAAACTCAATCAATTCCCATCCTTTTCCCCCTCTATGTGTCTGAGCCCTGGACTTGGGTCTGATAGTGTCCTAATCACTATCCAGACTTTAGTCTGACCTTCGAAAGGTCTGCTGCTAACTTGTGCAACCAAACAAGTGGTCAAGGGTGTGCCAGCCTACTTTGTGGCTAGGTATGACCACCACCTGGCATGGCTCCCCAATTCCCTTTCACTTTGCACTTACTCCTAGCTATAAGTTTTGTCCCTCTCTTGCAAGCCATGCTTTGGGACCCCTGAGCTCCCTCTGAACTTGGATGCCTGAGAGCTGGCTCTTCCACACTGCACTATTCTAACTCTGATAGTATCCTGGGTGTAAGCAATGCCTGGAATCCCTTAGATTCCTTGGAACTTTGAAACACCTTGGATAAAGAGAAGGCTTTGGAAATCTGAATCCCTGAAGTGGCTCAATCGCATGATATTAGACATTAAGGTTGAATTAGGCTCGTCGGATCTAGCTGTTAGCTTTTGATGTATATTTTAATTCCCAGTTTGATTCATTATGTTGTAATAATTTTGTATGAAACTTGGGGAGTATAGTAAAAGGGTGTGGGAGGGGTCTTTACTTTTTCTTGCATCCAAGGGGTAGAAATCATGAGTTAGGACTTCTATTTTCCATCAAACTAGAAATTCTGCCTATAGGGTCATAATACGGATTCAATCACATAGAGACCATTCCTATAGGATTTAACGCAAATCATCTAGAAAGCATGTCCATAGGGTTTAACATTCATGTTCTGTAATTACGCATATAGCAATCATGTCTATAGGCTCTTGCATTTCTGCATACACAAATGTCATTAGGCAAACCGTTATAGGATTAACAACAATGTTGCATATAGACATCATGTGTATAAGACTCCTATTAATGTCATAAAAGTGTGTTAATATCAGTAGACGTATAGAAAGCATGCCTATAGGAAATCTCATCTTTAATAGCCTAATTCGTTTCTAAAACAGTACCAATTGCTGAACTCGAATCTATCTAAAACTGGTAATTTTCTACTTCTTTTCTGAAATCCGCTAAAATTGGTAAACCCTTTATAATAATCAATCTGCACTTTCCTGAAACTCGTAAACCTTTTAATCGGTCTGCATCATTTGTGAAACAACTGGTAATTCTTTTCTAAAACCAGTTTGCATCTTTTCTCTTTGTCAAAACTGATAACTCTTTTCTCTAAAATCAACTTGCATCTTTTCTGAAACTACTGGTAACTCTTTGCATCTTTCCTGAAATTCATAGATCTTACGCCTATTTATTATTCAACACATAGACAAAAGGTTGGCTAATTAATGAAATGGCTCAGTCCTTGACAACTGTATCCGAGTTGCCTAATGCAGACTTTCTGTCTAAATATATGTTGAACCAGTCTGATCGCTGCTTAATTTAAATCTAAGACCAAATCAGTATTTGTCAAGGCATGCTAAACTAAATGATTGCTTGACTTCTGGGGTTAATTTGAGCCTTGTATGATTGTTTGTTCTTCTCTTTTATTTGATACTTGTTTTGAATGTCGAGCTAGAATTTTATCCTTTAAACTCCATAAAGGCCTTCATCCCTTTCTTTCCCTTCTAGGATTAGAGTCCTAATACCCTGGGACTGATAGGATTGGGACGGGTAGTAGCATGCGATAAGTAAACAATATCATTCCGCGCTTTAATACCTTAACGGGGTGGGAAGGGTAGACATGGAGATGATGATTACACGATAACACTCCGCGTATAATTGAGTACCAGTGTTGTGCGAATGATCCATGTAATGTATAAACCTAGGACCCATTTCTCCTTCTTTATTAGTTTAACAAATTTTTTCTGAATCTCTAAAGCTATTGCATTTTCAAAATTCTGCTTCTCACATGATTTTCGGATTATTTGCACTAAGTCCTTGACCTTTCCCTCTACTTGCACATTTTTACAAAAAGAATTGCTCCTTCAAATTTCAGCACTTCTTTTAACCTTTTGTGCTTCTTGTACTTGTTTATTTACATTTGCATCTAAAGTCACAATTGTAGCATGGCCGGGAACCACAATAGTGGATCTTGAGGGGCGCCTAACACCTTCCGGTCGAGATAATTTCAAGCCCTTACCCAAAACTCTGGTTTTCATCTTTTCTTCTAAAAGTGTCCTAATGCACTATAATCATTAGGTGGCGACTCTCCAAACTCTCAAAAAACCCAATTCCCAAAGTGGGAAAAGAGTTGTCTTCCCGAATGTCGTGAACCCGATTCCGCTTTAGGAAAAAAAGGGGGCGTCGACACCCAATTGTACGCACAGTGTTATCATGTGATCATTATCTCCATGTCTACCCTTTCCCACCCCGTTAAGGTATTAAAGCACGGAATAGTATCGTTACTTATTGCATGCTATTACCCATCCCAATCCTATCAGTCCCGGAGGCAAATGGACTACTAATCCTAGAGGGAGAGGGGTTTAGGTCTTTTAGGAGTTTTCAAAGGATAAAATACTAAAGCGTCGATCAAAATACATAATACAAATAAAGGGGGAACAAATAAGCAAATAGGGCTCAAATAAGCCTTCATAAATCAGATAAAAGTCATATAGTTTAGCATGTCTTACACGTACTAATTTGGTCTTAATTAAATAAAGCGACGAGCGGACTGGTTCAACGTATATTTTTAGAAGAAAAGTCTACATTAGGCTCGCTCGAATGTAGTTGACTAAAACCGATCTGATTGATTAATTAACCCTTTTGTCTAAGTGTTGGATAGAACTAGGCACAATATCTACTAATTTTAGAAAAAGATGCAAACTGATTATAGAAAAAGGTTACTAGTTTTAATAGAATAATACGAGCTCAGCAGTTGATATTGCTTTTAACGAATGAGAAAATTCAGATTCAAGATTTCCTATAGGCATGCTTTCTATATGTTTACTGGTTTTGACACCTTTTCAGACGTTAACAGAAGTCCTATGAACATGGTATCTATATGCAACTTTTATTATTAAACCTATGAACTCTTTGCCTGATGACGTTTATATATGCAGAAATGCAGGAGTCTATAGGCAGTATTTCTATATGTGAATTTGCAGAACGATTAGAAGTTAATTCTATAGGCAAGATATCTATGTGTGCAGTTGCAGAAATCAGAAGTGAACCCCTATAGGCATGATATCTATATGCTTTATTGCAGAAATCAAGTGTCGAATCCTATAGACATGTTTTCTACGCGTGGAGTTGCACAAATCATAAATAAATCCCTATAGGCATGATTTCTACTCTTAGTGCATAAAAGTAAACCCCCTCCCTTTTTTACTAAATCCCCAATTTTATACAAATTATTACAACCCAAAAGAAATAAAACTAGAATTACAAAGTACATCAGGAATCCTCAGCTACATCCGAGTAGCTTAATTCAGACTTAATATCTAATAATATGAGATTGAACCACTTCTGAGATCCAGATTTCCAAGCCTTCTCTCATCTAGGGTGTTTCAGAGATCCAAGGGATTTCAGAAACCCCGGGAAGTGCATACACCCAATATGCTAATCAGAAAATTGAGTTGTACAGTGTGGAAGGGTCAGCCCTTATGTGTCCAAGTTCAGAGGGAGCTCAAGGGTCCCAAGGCAAGGCTCACACAAGAGAGGCAGAACCTAAGTCCTAAGAGCATAGTGGAAGTGCAGAACATAGTTTGAAAGAGATTTATCAATACTGGATTGGAAATAGTAAGTGGTAAGGATGATTATGAAAAAAATTGTAGTAGTGAAACTCAAACTACACAGAATCAGTAGTCATTCAAAAGGGGCAAGGGATTATGGGATTTATTGTATAACCCACCAGGCTTGGTTTGGTCATGCGTAGCAATAGCTGATGCTGGTATAGACACAAACCATCCAAGGAACACAAACACATATAAATGGATACGGGGGTTTAGGATTTATAAGGTAGCAAGTAAATAACAAACGACTGACAGAGTGCACACATAGATAAACATTAATTTACAAAGGAAAGAGAACATAGTATAGCATGCTAGTGACATATCTAGACTGCAGAAACATGAGCAGAATTAGACGGGACTGACAAACTGGAGAAATTAAAGAAAACATGTTGTTGTTGAGGCTTGTAAATTAACTAGTGCATACCAGTAGAGAAGCAAAGTGCAGAAAAGGTAGAGCAAACAAGAGTCCACAGTCTAGCCTTGGCTTTCAGCCGTCTAGACAAAGCAATAGCACAAGTAGTCGTAAAAGAGAGAGTTTTAAGCGTAAGTGTGTATTTTGAACTAAAGTTGTTCCTATGCTTAAAAAAAAGAGGGTAGGGTATTTATCGTTTTTGAAAACGAGTGAAAAGTAAGGTAATAAGTAAAGTTTTAACACAAACATGGAAACAATCACAAGTCAAAACTAATTAACACAAAACTTCCCTTTAATCACGGGATTATTGCTCAACGGACACTAACAGGATTAATATAAGAAAAGAAAATCAATTTGTATGCGGAATGATTGTTGCCGTAAAAGGAGCAGTAAAATCATATAGTAAGTGATTAAGTCTAAGTATAGGAATGTACTTATTTTTGGAAAGAATCTGGTAAGGCCAAACAAAGAGAGAGAATCAATTACTCCTTAACGGGCGAGTAAAAATTAGAATTTCACAAAGGAAGAGTTTTGAAAATCAATCACAAGTTTTAGAATCAACCACAGAAGGGACTCAGTATATAAATGAAGTGCACAAGTAATAGACATGTAAGGCCAAGCTATGGCAAGAAGAAACAACATACAGTAATAGCACAGAGTTAGTAGACAGCCATCATTCATAGCATGATAGTCACGTAGGTCAAGTTTCATTGGCTTAGTAATAGAGAGAAAGATTAGAAGCATGCAAAGAGTCAAGTGAAAACTTTTTCCGAAAAAGTAGTCGAGTTTAACAGATATCAAGAACTCTGAACAAAAGTAATCACATAAAGGAAATGAGATGCTGAAGTGAAGGAGCAATTTCAAACAGGCGAGTTGCACAAACAAACTGAGAAACTCGAATAGACCCCAAAGGACTAGGGTTTTTCAAAGTCAGTAGAGTTTAGAGGCGATAAACAAATGAAACAAATAAACAGCCTCAGAGTCCCAAATAAACCCCTAAAATTAGGGTTTTTAACACTTGAACATGTGCAAACAAAGTAAATCAAACAGATAGACTCAGGAACTCAACAAATCTCCAAAAATTAGGTTTTAAACACCAATCAAACTTAGAGATGATAAACAAATGAATCGAATGAAATATTTAACAAACAGACTCAGAAAACCTAGTTTGAAATCAAAAGATTTTTAAAAAAAAAAGGAAAATTGGGAAAATGTTTAAAACATCACATATAGCACAGATCGAAACAAATAAAAGAAAAAGAACCTCAAATAGGCTAGGGCTTCTAAGAACCCTAGAAACGAGAAAGGCTTGGAAGAAACAAGATCGAATCTGGAGTTGATAAGGTCAGAACCAGGCTTAGGAAGCTAAGACGCGTTGGAGATGGCCGGAGACCTCAAATCGACGAAGGTCTGAGCGAAGGCCCTCAAAGTTTGGCCTCGAACCCTCAAGTATCAAGCATGTGAAAGCAGTAGAAGGTGAGTATAGGTCGTCCATGGCTTGAGCGGCCATGAACTCCGGTGGATTTGGGGTTGAAAATGGTAGAGAGCGACTAGGGTTTCAAGGGAGTTCGAGAGAGTTTGAGAGAAGAGAGAATTAGAGGTGGAGTTTCTGAGAGAATGGGGTAGGGTTATGGGTCGTTTGGAATTAAAAAGGAAAGAAGAGATCTGGGCCGTTGATAAAAAATGATGAATGGCTCAAATTTAAAAAAAATGGATGGGTTTGGGCGATTGGATCAGAGGTCGGTCCAAATGGAATTGGGTTGCGTAATTGGGTTTGAATTGGGGCGCCAATTTGGGCTGTATTTGAAATGAAATTGAGGCTAGATTTTAAATAGCCAATTTTCCCTTTTTATTTTATAAAA
>MU770714.1:1543-17225 GCA_026770625.1 Nicotiana glauca | reverse complement strand
AATTATATTTTGGTGTAAATGTGAGAATAAAATGAGTTATTCAACAAAAATGATAATTTTGGGAATAATTATTGGATTTTGTTGTATTAAAATAGGCAATAAATTGGTTTAAAAATTATAAAAAATGTCAAAACTCTTGGGTGTGCTTATATATGCATAAATATGCTATTTTGGAGGTATTTGGGTATAAAAACACTTAGGAAAAAATTGGGTATCAGCACCACCGCAAAACCTTGAGGATGCACCAAAACCAATTCCCATGGACGTGGTCTCGCGCAACGCTCAACATGTTGACATAAGCTCCTATACCGACATGAGTATACGCCAAGAAAACCAGTAAGAAGCTCAAAAAACCCCAGCTCGAAAAGAGCGAGAGGTTAGACTTCACGTTATTTTTGAGATGTTGCAGGCACAACAGCTGGCGATTTCTCAACTACAAAGCCACCAAAAAACTCCAAGCACAGCAACACCGGAGGCGACTCCTCGACCCGAACAAATACCATAAAGATCAAGCAACAATGGGTCAGCAGCCAATCCTGCTATCATAAAGATGCTCGATGACCTCACGAAGAGGATTGAATCGGGCAAGAAGAACATAGAAGCCAATGAAAAAAAGGTGGAGACCTACAATTCTAGGGTCGATCAAATCCCGGGCGCACACCCGATCCTGAAGGGTGTGGATTTAAAGAAGTTCGTACAAAAGTCATTCCCACAAGATGCTTCTCCAAAACCCATCCCGAAGAAGTTCAAAATGCTCGACCTTCCAAAATAATGGAACCTCGGACCCCACCGAGCACGTCACCGCTTACATTTGTGCAGTGAAAGCAACGACCTAAAGGACGACGAGATTAAGTCCGTCCTACTAAAGAAGTTCAGAGAAGCACTTTCGAATGGGGCCATGATATGGTACCACAACCTCGCTCTGAATTCAATAGACTCATTTGAAATGCTGGCGGATTCTTTCATAAAAGGCACATGCTGGTGCCATCAAGGTAGCTACAAGGAAATCTAACGTCTTCAAAATCAAACAAAGAGAAAATGAGATGTTGCAAGAGTTTGTGTCTCGCTTTCAAATAGAGTGAATGGAATTACCACAAGTCTTCGACGACTGGGCAGTACAAGCCATCACTCAAGGTTTGAACGAGCGAAGCTAAGTAGCTTCAAAGCAGTTGAAGTAGAACTTGGTAGAATATCCTGCCGCGACCTGGTCGGATGTCCACAACCGATACCAAAATGAAGATCATGGTCGAGGACGACCAACTAGGAGCACCCTCGCGCTCAGTATATCCTATCAGGCTTCTAGCAAAGAACCCAAAGCCAAACAAGGAAAGTTACCAACCATACATTGAAGATAGAAAAAATGCCCCAAGGCATAACATATCCCAAAATGACCCAAAGGATAGATCGAGGTCAAAATCCTCGGGGACTCGTAAGTAGAGCTGGATTCGACAGACACACTGGACCGACGTAAGTACCTCGATTGTCCGAATACAAATTCAACATTGATGTTTCATACATCGTCTCTGCCATCGGTAAAATTAGAGAAACCAGGTGGCCAAAACCAATACAGTTAGATCCGTCACAAAGGAACCCCAACCTAGTGTGCTGAGAGGAAGTAACCCAGCTACTCAGCAAAGGGCACCTCCAAGAGTTCCTCAGCGACCGAGCCAAAAACTAGTTTCGGGAAAGAGAGGCGAACAGAAAGAATGAAATAGAAGAACCATAACATGGCGAGCGACATAACGAAAGGAGAAATCATCCACCCGGTCAACGTGGCTGGCACAACCCAAAATTTCAAGTTCCATGTCATCGAAGGAGACATGAGGTATAACACCTTGCTCGAAAGGCCATGGATACACTACATGAGTGCATTACCATCCACCCTCCATCTAATGATGAAATTTTCGACAAAAGGACGGAATAAAAACCATGTATAGAGAATAATATACAGCAAGAGAGATGTTCGCGGTGCACAATGTGGCACCAACATCAACACCTCTAGCATCGAAGGAGACAAAAGATAAGCAAATAGTGAAGAAGCAATAGCAAGATATATTCTCTGCTACACCCGACTAAATGGGTAAAGGACCGTACCGCATCCTCGGAACAAACGGCTAGAGCATATCAAGGCTCGAAGTGCCATCAGCAGTAAGGTATAATCATTCCCCTTTTCTCATTTACATTTTACACTAACATGTGCGCAGGTATCCGATTGAAACAGCCGAAGCGATCTCCATCTTGAAGACCTTAGGGTTTAAAGCATGCGTTGCACTCTTTTCCTTCAACTGGGTTTTATCCCCAAGAAGGGTTTCACCAGCAAGATTTTTAACAAGGCATCATCTATGTGCTACTTAAGGAAAACTCAACAAGTATTCAAGGCTTCTCTTTAATCAACCTCATATACTAGGGGGCATCCCCCTTGGAGGTCGCCTCCTCGTAGACGTCAAGATGTGCCAAAAAGGGTTTTGATAGGAAAATGATGTATTGGGCCAAACGGTCGAACGAACCGTGTTTGTATAGAATAACCGAGACCATGACAGCTAAAACATGTATACTTGTGCCAAGTGATCAAGAAATATTTGTTCCATCAAAACACTTTGTGATTCGAAGAAATATTTTATTTTTTTTAAAAACGGCTCTAGAGCCAGAAAATTCCCAAACACATAGGGACTGACGTCAAAAACTCGAAGTCACATTACCTCCGAGCCAAAAACTTTGAACTAGTAAGCCCTCAATAAGGCAACTCCAAGTTTACACAAAACGGATCCAGAGCCAAGAAACTCTCAATATCTTGGGGATTATCGCTGACTGCCACCCCATCGACTTATCGAAAACCCGAGGCTATAAGACCCCATATGGGTAACCTCAAGCTCATAAGACCTTTATAAGGCAATACCAAAACTGTAAGACCTTGAGCAAGGAGTGAACTATACTTGTACCAAGTAACCAAATCTGTAAGACCTCAAGCAAGGCATGAACCATACTTGTACCAAGTAACTTATCTATAAGACCTCAAGTAAGGCATGATAAAATATGTAAGCTCTCAAGCAAGGCATGAACCATACTTGTACCAAGTAACTTATCTATAAGACCTCAAGTAAGGCATGATAAATTTGTAAGACCTCACAAAAGGCATAACCCCATTCTTAAAGTTAAGGCTATATTTCCAAACTTATAAGACACCTAAAAAGGCATACCCTTGATATAAACGCCAAAACTACTTCACGTAGGGACTGAAAGGCTCCGGCCAAACGCAAATGACTTGGGTTATAAGGCTCCAGCTGAACTCACACGACTCGGGGACGCCCGATTGTCGCTATAAAATCAAAGGCCTTCAATTACTTCGAAAAGAAACAGTTAATCAGAATACCCTTGACTTAAGCGAAAAAGCTTCGATCGTATCATCTCCAAACTACAGGCTTCAAAATTATTCAGCCATCGAGCAAAACCTCACGAGGTGCTTATCTATCGCCGCATAAATGGCTCAAGATCAAGAATCAAATCGAACTGTCGAAGAGTCGGGAGCACATAAAAACCTCAAAAGTCTTTAACGAGGGAAAAATAAAGCCTACACTAAGTGGTCATACTGACCTAATGTGTAAGAGCCACTATCGCTAGCCTACACTAAGAGGTCGTACTGACCCGATGCGTGAGAGCCACTATCGCCAGCCCATAATAAAGGTTGTACCGACCCAATGCGTAAGAGTTCTAAGGGCCAACTTAAAATTAAAAAACTTAAAGGTCAATATGCTTTAGTCGAAATCCGACTCGAAGACTAAGCCCAAAATAGTTAATTGAATATGCCTAAGGGCAAAGGCGTAAGGGCCACTGTCGCAAGCATAAAATTAAAGGTCGTAACGACCCCACGCATAAGAGCCTACGAGCCAACCCAACAAGCCTCAGGGCCGAATTATAAACCTAAAGGTTCTTACTCAAAAGCCAAATCGTCTGGACAATCCCCGACGAACGTACAGATCCAAAATGAATAAAGACATGCACAAGCAAATAGAAACTCATGAAAGGAGAAAACCGAAAGGTTTCTTTATATATGTATATCTGAAACAATGCAAGGCCACATATACAAAATTCTCTAAGAACACTGTACAAAGAGTCAAAAATAAAAAAGCCTAGTCTATTTTCCCCTCGGGGACTGTGGCTACATCCACCTCCTCCTCATTATCTTCGACATTGGACAAAGGAACTTGGTGTCATATTCATCCGCCTTGGCCTGTGCTATCTCTTCCAAGAGATCGAAGCCCCCCGCATGAATCCCTTAGAGGGTTTCCTTTCGAGATTTGCACCGAGCATACTTTTTGATCATACTCACCCGGTCGAGAGCCCCTCTCAGTCCAGCTCGAGTGTCGGTAGCTTCTTTCAAATAGACGGCCACCTTTTTATCAGCCTTAGTTCATATCGCTTAGTGTCCACAACTTTGGCCTTCATCTTCAGAAGCTCAGACTCGAGCCTTGCAATCATGTCCATTTGAACTGAGCTGTTCTCGCGAACATTCCGGAGCCGTACCTTGAGGGCAAAAGCCTCGGATGAAGCATCCTTCTTAGCCACAACCTGGGCGTCCTCCAGAGCCTTTAGCTCAACACACTCACGTTTAGCTAGACAGACTTCGCTGTAAAGGCATTCCAGGTCCTCCGTCTTTTTCTGCAACTGAAGTATGAAAATATTAATCTTAGAGGATAGAAGAAGAAACATGCACCCCTCGGAACAAAAATTACATGTCCCTCGATTCATAGTTCAGACATCGACTTGCCTTGTACCGCAAGTACACCAACTCATCTTCCCTTTTATTATAAAGAAGCATGAGGGATTCCTCCCTATCTACGGCTTTTTGCAACCTGGCCTCAAGACGAAACAATTTAGACTTAAGCTTGTCGAAAGCCTATGGAGAAGGAAATCAATGAGAAGGTAAAATTTCAAAACTAAAGAACCAATACAATCGACAAAAACTCACCACTAAGTAGAGCCGTTGAGCCTCGCCAAAGGTTGAACGTCATATCTACTGGCCCATACCCATCGGTCCCAATAGAACCACTCCTAATTAGAACACAATCGCTTGATACTCTGCTAAATATAGGCAGCCCATGGCCTCAGACATCCCTCGAAGTACCTTCAACGGGAGAAGAAAATGGCGGCGAAGAAGGGACCTTTTCTCTAAAGCCAGGAATCTCGGGTGCTGCAGGCTCGACTAATACATCTTCTCTGAGCCTCTGGGCTAGACTTGTCCCGCTATGAGTACTTTCGACCTGCAAAGATTCTTTTCGTTTATTGTTATTCCTCAGTACTGAAGCTGATGATCCTTCTCCCTCTCCCAGAGGGAACGACCTTATCTCCAAATATTCTCCAATGCCTACGAACGCGGAGTCGGTACGCATAAAAAGAAAAGTGCCTTTCAAAAGAAAGCAAATCACATGGCACATACTGTGGTGTTTTTCTTCGCACCTACCCTCGAACAAGTCTCGCCACTTGCACTCATTATAAGTTGGGTGAGTCGCCAGCTTCCAAGCCCAATCCATCAGGTTAGGGACCTCGGATGACATCCATAAAATTACTGCAGAAAGGGGAAGAAAAGTGCATTTACAGGACCTGCCTCCACCATAAGTAAAATAATGAAAACACAAGTGTACCACTTACGTGTGTAATTTCATTCCTCATTAAATAACATGAACTCCACATGGATAATGTCAACAATACGTACTCGGATGAATCAGCTCATCCATCCCCTTTCCCCATCTTCTTCATCATCGATAACTAAAGGCCTGGCAGATCGACACCGCAAGGTTAGAAGGCCTCCGTGGTGAAAGGGTCGGTATAGCCTGATAAAATGACTAAGGGTGAACCCAATCCCTGCTTCCTCCGCAGAATATCACCATCAGTACTATCCTCCAAAATGACGGGTGAAGCTGTGCCAGGGTAGCTCGATACTTCTGAGAGAAGTCGAGCACGACCCTATCAAAGGGACCCAACATAAAGGGGTATGTGTATACATTCAAAAACCCCTCTACACGATCCATGATGCTCTCTTTTGGGGAAAGTACCTGAAATACTACCTTCCCCTCTGCCCATCTGCAATCTTTCCTCACTGACTCGAGGTGCCCCTCTGCTATTAGAGAAATGAAATTCGAAGCATACTCCCAATGGCCCCAAACATTAGGAGGTTTTTCTAACGAACGGTCCTTCCTCGAGACAAAATGTATCGAGGTTGGCTCACCAAGCACCGGGGCGGTGTACCACCGACCAGGCGAGAACCGGAGGCAAAACTTTCCTCTTCTTGTTGAACGAATCCTAGCATAGAAACCATAACTATGTTGAAATAAGAGAGGGGGATGGGAACTTAAGCGAAGGCTTCAAAATTAAAAATGGTGAAAGACCTAACGCAAGGAAGAAGAACTTTATGAAGAAGTATAATTGCTCAAAATAGTGGAATCCTCAAAAAAAGGGGAGACAAACCTATATATAGGGCAAGCAGTGACTGTCCGCCTGCCTCAAAAGCTAACTAAATGTTGGCTAAGCCATTAAATTTCTAGGGAGGCGTATCGACAAGATCATCTCGGTCATTTCACAACTGTGTCATACAATTGACGCTGTTGTGCGACGTTTTAAGGATCAAAGACCCCCACGTCAATCTAGCCTCGAGATGGTACCCGATCTCGAGGATTTCTACTACCATGGCTATAGGCTCTAAGGAGCTATCAATATCACTATAAGTTTCGAGATAGTGCCCAATCTCGAGGATCTCTGTCAAAAATGAAGATAGGCTCTAAGGAGCCATCAATATAACCATAAGCATCGAGATGGTGCCCAATCTCGAGGATCTCTGCTAAAATGAAGATATGCTTTTAGGGGCCATCAATATCACTCTAAGCCTCAAGATGGTGTCTGATCTCGAGGATCTCTGTCAAAACAAAAGAGAAGATCTAAGGAGCTATTCATATAAACCTAACCTCGAGGTAGTACCCTATCTCGAGGATTTCTGCAAATATGGGTCATTTACCCGGCTCTTTATCCCCCAAGCTCCCTGGGCCCGAGCTAATTTTCACTCAAGAATTATTGATTAAGCGTTAAGGCTATTTACTCCTTCAGATCAAGTTAAACGCTATCTTAGTTACTTTAGTCAGGGGCTATCCAAGTTCAAGCATATCCTCAGCTGGGTTCTATCTATAACGCCTTTGGGCTATCTTCACTCTAAGTCCAAATCAGGTTTTTAGGCTGCCCGAGCTTGAGAAAACTCTCATTCGAGGACTATCTCTGAAAGTCTAAGGGCCATTTTTTTCCTCAGATGCTCGAGCAAATTGTCCCTCTGACGTTTGAGCAAATTATCCCTCTAGGGTTGTTAACAGAGTTTGAAAGGGCTAAGTTTTGTTCTAAAAATTGGGGCCACATTCTCACTCAATTCGAAGTCGCCGGCCTAAGTTTGTATCAAGGAAACACGAACTTAGTCTGAGGAACGACAAAGGGTCTTATAAATAATCATGTCAACGAATCAAAAACTAAGGAAATTCCTACACCCAGGTCCGGTATTCGGGCCGATCGTTAAAGTCATGTGCTCAGGTTCTTCACAAACGCAAATAAAGGGAAATCTGGCACAAATCAGAGATAAAATGAAGAAAAAATCTTGTATTAACAAATGGTGATTACAAGATCCCTGGAGGGGTCATTACACTTGATTACAAAAGCCCACGAAGGGTCCTTACATAGAAATAAAAAGGCAAAAAATAAAGTCTAATCTACTCTCGGTGGTACATCTTCAACAACAATTTATACGAGAACCATTCCCTCAGGGACCTTATCTCGACCTTACAAACGATGTCTTTGAGAACCTCCTCTGAAGTGGAAAAAGATTAATAAACAGAAAAAGATGAAGAAGCACAAAAAGATAAAGAAGTAGAAAATGATAAAGAAGCAAAAAAAGATGAAGAAGTGGCTGGATAAAAAATTTGGCGAGTATGGGTCTCGCCAGCACTACTATTGTGAAGCCACTTCTTGAGATGTTGCACGGTGTGTGATGCAATAGTTAGTAGATGACACCCCTCACTCCATGGAAAGCAAAATGAGTGAAGCGCCATACTAGGTGGAAGTTAAGAGAGATGAGCATAAGTTCATGGTCTGCATGCCCTTTAATGAAAAGATAATTTGGGATTCCTCTCCCATTATTTTAGCCTAACAACAACAACAAAAAACCAGTGCGAACCCACTCAGTAGGGGAAGGCTCTGAGAAAGAGCCATGGCATAACCGGTGAGGACACTATCGTGTTACCTTACGTTCATGAGCTTCAAACATGGGAAATAGAGTTGGATGAGGACGAAGAGAAGAAAGGAGTTAAAGGTTATTGAAGAGTGACTGAATGAATTTTTGGTTCAAGAATGCTTCCATTTATAGAAAGGTGGCAGTGAAACTGACGACGCAATCAATATCTTTGGGAAATGTACCAACATGCGCAATCAATGCTTTTTTGGGAGACGGATCGACAACAATATTATTTCTCTGAGAAAATAAACCGGCACTACATTGAATGCTCCTAGAAAAAAATGTACAGATGGGACGTCCCAGTTATCACAGAAGCTCACGTCATAAGCATGATATCATCACAAGAGGCTCAAGGAGATCGGTGTCAAAATCATTTCTTATCATTTTAATCTAAGAAATGCGGGGACTATCTGTATACGGTAAAAATCAGAGGGTCCAATTCTGTGATCGTTAAGGCACCTCGTAAAGATCGCCCCTAAAAGGCCCGAAGATTCAACTCGGGGTTCGACCCCGAGGGTTCCTAAATGCTTGACCACTGGACAGTGCAAATTGATAATTATCATGAGAAAGTGGGAAGTTCCCAAGGCATATTATCAAAACTGATAAAACCTTCAAGAGAAGCACTAGTGTGTACCAAACTAGCAAAGAGTTGTACCACCTATATTTCTTTGTAATAAATGCATTTGTACTATATTGGGATCCCCTCCTTATATATAAAGAGGACCCTTGTCATTTTGTAAAAGGTGAAGGAAGATACAAAACACAATATTGAATACAAGTACATTCTCTACTCTTTAACTTAAATACATTCTCTCTTAATTCTGTTATTTATTGCTTACATTTATTGTGTTCTATTAATTGTTCTTCATTTATTGTTTATTATTGATCATAAAGAGCCCTCATCAAAGCTCTCAAAGTATTTAGTCCTTTACCGGCTGTTCATACCTTAGTACCGAGCCCGACCTCGAGGCCCCTCTAACCAGGCTCGAGGCCCAATTCTCAACAACTCAGTTTGCTTAAGCATACTATCTTCAAGCTCTTATCTTGTTTTCTAGTCTCTTACTCAGCATCTATCTCCTAACAACTAGCATAAAAATAAATCAAGTATTTTAGAACCACAAAAATCAAATCTAATTGTTATTATCGTTTTAAGGTAAATATGTACCCAATGTGATGGACTTCGTGAGTTGATTTTAGAGGAGGCCCACAGTTCCCTGTATTCTATTCATCCGGGCACCGCCAAGATGTATCAAAACTTGCAGCAGCATTATTGGTGGAGGAGAATGAAGAAGGATATAGTGGCATATGTGGCTTAGTGTCTAAATTCTCAGCAAGTACAAGCATCCGAGTCCTGGTGGTTTGCTTTAGAAAATAGAGATTACTGAGTGGAAGTGAGAGCATATCACTATAGATTTCATTGTTGGATTCCCACGAACCCATAGGAAATTTGATGTAGTTTGGGTCATTGTGGATAGACTGACCAAGTCAGCCATTTCATTCTTGTGGCAGTTACCTATTCATCAGAGCGGTTGGTAGAGATTTATATCCGCAAGATTGTTCGTCTTCACAGTGTGCCCGTGTCTATAATTTCTGATCAAGGCACACAGTTCACCTCGCATTTCAGGAGGGCAGTACAATGTGAGTTGGGCACGCAGGTTGAGCTAAGCATAACATTTCATCCTCATAAGGATGGATAGTCTGAGCGCACTATTTAGATATTGGAAGATATGCTCTGAGCTTGTGTTATTGACTCGGAAGGCTCATGGGATCAGTTCTTGACACTTGCGGAGTTTGCCTACAACAACAGCTACCAATCAAGCATCTAGATGGCTCCCTATGAGGCATTATATGATAGACATCGTCGATCATCGGTTGGATGTTTTGAGCTGGGGGAGGCTCGATTATTGGGTACATATTTGGCACAGGATGCATTGGATAAGGTTAAGATCATCCAAGATAGACTTCGCATAGCTCGGTCTAGGAAGAAGAGTTATGCCGACCGTAAGGTCCGTGATGTTGCATTCATGGTCGGAGAGAGAGTGTTGCTTTGTGTGTCACCCATGAAGGGTGTAATGAGATTCGAAAAGAAGTACAGGTTGAACCCTAGATACATAGGACCTTTTGAGATTCTTCAGAGAGTGGGTGAAGTGGCTTACAGGTTCGTATTGCCACCTAGTTTGTCAGTAGTTCATCCGGTATTCTACGTGTCCATGCTCTAGAAGTATTACGGTGATCCCTCCCACGTGTTAGATTTTAGCTATGTCTGGTTGGACAAGGATTTGACTTATGAGGAGGAACAATCCGGCATATTTGTCAGTTATGATCAAAAAGTTATCCTTCAATTTGATTATAGTGTAGAGGTCAGCCCGTCAAGGCAGCTACTTGGGAGTCCGAGTTGGACATGAGGAGTAGATATCCCCAACATTTCACCAGCCCCTGAAAGGTCATCTTATGTTTTAGAACTCAATTCTGTTCTTTTAAGCTTTAAACATCTTATTTTTATCCCTCCTCAATTTGTGTATACAGTCTGGGCGTGTTTTCGGAAAGTTTTTATGTTAAAAGTTGATATAAAAGATTTTTTGCCTAAAACTTTATTTGAGTTGACTTTGGTCAATATTTTGTTAAATGGATCCGGATTCGTGTTTTGATGATCCCGATGGGTCCGTATTGTAATTTGGGACTTGGACATATGCCCAAAATTGAATTCGAAAGTCCCTAGCTCGAGATATCGGACTTTGTCGAAATTTGAAAGTCAAACACCCAATGAATTTGAAGTGTTTGACCAAAGTTTGACATTTTGGATAACGAGTTCGTATTTTGATTCTAGGACCTGGTATAGGTCCAATACCATATTTATGACTTGTATGTGAAATTCGTGAGAAACGGATTTGGTTTGACGTGATTCGGACGTCCGGTTGTAAAAATAAAAGTTTCAAAAGTTTCTTAAAAATTTCATTTCATTTATTGTTCAATTCATAGTTCTAGGTGTTATTTTGCGGATTTGATCATCTGAGCAAGTTCGTATAATTTTTTTAGACTTGTGTGCACTTTTAATTTAGAGTTCTGAGGGCTCGGGTGAGTTTCGAATAGGTCGTAGAGTTAAATTGGACTTAGAACATTTGCTGGTTTCTGCAATTTCTAGGAACTGGCCTCTGATCTCGCATTTGTGAGATCAAAGTTCGCAATTGCGAACATATCAATCTTGGATTAGTGAGCTACTCATCGCGAATGCAAAGAGTAGCTTGGCAACACAGTTTTTGCATTTGCAAAACATACTTCGCATTTGCGAAGTGAGTTTGGGGAAGGCAGTGATTGCAAATGCGATCATAGGGTCGCAATTGTGGAGGGTTATGTTCACATTTGTGAACTAATCTTCTCATTTGCGAAGGCAGTATAGGTGTGAAGGGATTCGCTTATGCGACAGTTCCTTCGCATTGCGAAGCCTAGCTCGCAAATGTGATATCTGCAGCTCGGTAAATATGACTTAAACGGGATTTTTTATCCATTCTTCAAATTTTCAAACTCAAGAACCCTAGAGGCGATTTTCCAAAGAATTTTTCTTCGCCAAATCATTGGTAAGTGATTCTAAACTAGTTTCTTTCAATCTTTCACTACTTTTCCTTAGATTTCAACCTAAAATTTAGAGTTTTCATGGTTGAATTGGGGATTTTTTTTGGTAGAAACTAAGGATTTGGTAAATTGGGGTTTATACCTCAAATTGAGGTCGGATTCCAAAATAAATTACATAATCAAGATAGGGGGTGAATGGTTGATCGGGTTTTGCCCGAATTTCGTGTTTAGATCAAGCTGACTTGGGTGTTGACCTTCGTTGACTCTTTCAATAATGACCTAAATTGAATTTTTTGCAATCATGGGTAGTTCCTAAGGCTTAATTTGAATTTGGCTGGCAATATGCTAGATTCTACTTGTTCGGAGGCTCGTTTGAGAAGAAAAGCGGTGGTTGAGCTTTGAGTTTGGCCTTTGGAGCGAGGTAAGTGTCATGGTTAACCTTGACTTGAGGAATTAAGATTTATTTGTCTATTGCTACGTGTTTAGATGCTAGGTGCAACGTATAGGCGAGGTGACGAGTACCTATGTGTTGTTGTCAGGTAAAGCATGCGGGTGAGATTTGGTTTCTTGTAATTAATATTTTCCTTTGATCATGTTATCCATGTTTAGACTAGTATAATCAAGTTGATCGTTCTTATCGTGTTTACGGATCTTTGGGTGATAATTGGGTAGTGATTTCAAAGTTGAGGTTGGTATTGTGGAACCAAATATTGAAGTAAGACTTGTTCTTGTTATTTGTATCTCCCTGTTGTCTTTTGTTCATTGTTTTACGGTAAGGGAGAATGTTAATGCACGAAGGGTGATGTCGTGCCATGTTATGAGAGAGTAAAAGCACGAAGGGTGATGCCGTGTCACATTGTGAGTATTAATGCACGAAGGGCGATGCCGTGCCATGTTGTGAGAGTTAATGCATGAAGGGTGATCACGTGCCATTTCTATTGATTATATGGTGAGGTTGAGAGTAATAGCCCATTTGGCCAAGCTACAAAAATCAGCTTATTTTGAGAAGCACTTTTCTTCAAAAGTCTTTTTCTCAAAAGTATTTTTGGTGAAAAGCAATTTGTGTTTGGCTAATTAGTTTGAAAAGCACTTCTGAGCAGTAATTAGTGTTTGGCCAAGCGGTTTAAAACTGCTTCTAAGTGTATTTTTATCAAAAGTACTTTTGGAGAGAAGCTACTTTTTTCTGCTTCTCCAAAACTGTTTCTGCTTCTCCTCAAAAGCACTTTTTTCCTTCCAGAAGCTTGGCCAAACACTTAAATTTTTGGCCAAAAGTGCTTTTAGTAAAAAAAAAAAAAATACTTTTAGCCAAAAATAAGCTTCGCCAAACAGGCTATAAAACCACGCAGGGTGATGTTGTGCATTTTTCTTTACTGTGTTTACTTGTTATGATTGGTTCAAGGTATATTGATTGATCAAGTTCTCATTACTGTGGTGATTCTCTATCTTGTAATCCCCCCAGAATGTCTCACTCCTGATATTACCTGTCTTTCGATCTTTTACTTATCGTTATTTTGTACATACACTGTTAAATTGCAGATATTTATTATATGGGTATCTTGTCATAGTCTCGTTACTACTTCGTTGAGGCTAGGCTCGAAACTTACTAGTATATGGGATCGGTTGTATTTATACTACACATTATTTTTTTGCAGATTTTGGTATTGGTCCTAGTTGATCGAGAGGCGTAGCAGCTCGGACTGGTTCATCGGAGACTCAAAATAGATTTGTCGGCATTCGCAGACCTTAAAGTCCCGTCTATCTTTTTCTATTATTACTGTTCTTTCACTCAAACAGTTGTATTCCCTTTAGACTTTTATTTGTAGTAAATCCTAGAAGTTTGTGAATTGTGTCTTCAGATACGGATGGTAGTAAATATTGAAGTTTTTATGATATTCTGCAACCCTGTTATAACTTCAATTTAGCTTAATTAATTATGTTATTAAAAGTATACTGAAGTTGATTTGAAACTTCTCTAACATTGATTTGCCTAGCAAGTAAAATATTATGCGTCATCACGGTCCTGAAGGTGGGAATTTCGGATCGTGATATTTATTTATCATTTGACGTTCACTATTATAGAGAAAAAGCCTAAAATTGTCCATTATGATTGAATTATCAGTCATCACCTAAAAGGTGAAGTTTTATTTTGTGTCTCATACAACTGACACTAGTTATATGAGACATAAAATAATATTTTTCACCCAAAAGAGTCATGATTTATTTGAATACAGCACTAATAATCTACGAAGTATTTAAAAATGGGGCACTTTAGGTCTAGAGTACGAGAAACGTTTATAGTAACAAACTTCATGAAAATAATGAATTACCACTCCGAATATAATATCAATTTATTTGCATAGCTTAGCTTGTTATTTGAATTTATTTGTGTGTATCATCTTTAGCAGTAGAGATCTAAAAAAGAAAAACTTTTAACATATAAGCTCATAACTAGTTATCGTATTTTGGCGTTAATTGGATATGCAATTCAAGATGTTAATTTGATTTTTATATAGTATATTCCAGTTTGTTATTTTGGCTTATATCAGGATAGACTGCTTACATAACACTCCCTTGAGGCACAGTCCTTCTCCAAACCTTACGTGTGAACACGGGATGCTTTATACACCGGGCTGCCCTTTTATTAATCAATAATGAAATAAAATACTAAATTATATTTGAAAATAAGTCGCGATAAGGGAAAAATTATATTGAAATTTTGAAAATTAAAAACAAAAATTAATACCATTGTAGAACTTGAGAAAGTTATAGAATAGTGTTACTATAGATTAAACAATGTGAATATTATATTCTGGAATAATCGAAAACAGTAAGATAATCATATAAATCAAGCTGAACCAAGTAGTAGAGTAAGTGCCCGTTTGGACATAAAATTCGAATTTTACGATTCTTATGTCCAAACGCCTACTAGGAAAATTCATTTGAAAATGACATAGTTTTAATAGTTGTTCGGTAAGCAAAATATTAATTCACATGAATCAAGAATTAATTAATTTTACAAATAACAGCCAAATTACTGCAATTTTCCGCTTTTTCCAAGTTAGGACCCATAAATCTAACAATTTTTTTTTTGTTGACCAAGTTGACTAAGGTGGTTTTCTAACAAAAGCAAATTAATTAGAGGTTATATTTCTAACTGAGAAGGCTTTCCTCTTTAATGAGTTACTAGTAGTCGTACCCGCGAGATGCGCGATCAATATTAAAAAGAAAAAATTAAATTATAATCATTCTTGTTTGATACTATTAGACCGTATTGCTTTAATAAATTTTAATTGTCATTTTATTTGTCAATACGATATACTCAACCTTCACTAATATTTGAGTAGTTAATTTCTTTGTTAATTTTTAATAAATAATTTTTTTTGTTATTAACTAATTATGTCATGCAGCTTTTATCAAGGCCACCACTTGTATTAATATGGTGGCTTTTTCTTTGGCTTTTAATAATATATAGATAGATTATTAGCGTATTACTTGTTTAATATTTTTGTCTATTATTTTTTTGTAATATAATAGAAGATATACATTTTATTACTCCTGAAAAAATATATTTTTTATTTTAAAGTTTATTATATTTTTTTCAATAATATTGTTTGAATTTTAATAAATTGTTATACTTTTTATTTCAAAAAATAAAAAATAAAATGATGTTAAAAATGAAATAAAGAAATTAACTAACCTAAACCAACTCTCCCCGTGTTTTAGTAGTTAATTTAGGTAGTTAATTTTTTTGTTAATTTTTAATAAATAATTTTTTTGTTATTAACTAATTATAATTTATCATTCCAACTTGAAACTACTCCCACCCAATTCGAATGGGTAGTTATTTTATAT